>VMDR010000467.1:185387-226814 GCA_007922815.1 Macrotus californicus | reverse complement strand
TATTTTGGAAAACAGTTGGGAAGTTTCCCCAAAGACTAAAATATACTAACCCTATGACCAACAATTCCATGCCTAGGTATTCACCCACGTGAATGAGGACTTACATGCAAGTATTCATAGCAGCATTATTCACAGTCGTGCCAAACTAGAAACAATACAAATGCCCGTCCACTGGTGAACAGATAAGCAAACTATAACATATGAATACCATGGAATATTGTGACACAGTAAAAAAACACTTATAAATGGAACAACATGGATGAACCTCAAAAATAGTATGCTAAGTCAAATAAGCCAGACACAAAAAGACTATATCTTGTATGATTCCATTACATGATATTTCTTTAAAACATGAATCTTGAGAGTCAGAGAACAGTATTTGCCTGGGGCTGAGACGGGAACGGGAATGACTGCAAATGGGCATGAGTGAAATTTTTTGGAAGATAGAAATATTCTAGAAATGTATTGTGGTAATAATTCCACAACTGCATAAATTTGCCAAAAATCTCTGAACTGTACAATTACAGTGGGTAAATGTTATGGTATGTAAATGATACCTCAATAAAACTATTGAAAAATATTTTATTTAAAAAAATTATTTCCTTTCTTCTGGGTTGGTGGTTCTCCAATGAGGGCAGTAGGGACAGGGAGAAACACAGGAAGCAGCATATTAGAATCATCCAAGAAGCTGTTTTTAACACACAGATTTGTTTCTCTGTACAGTATAATACCCAGACACCAAAGACTATCATCATCTACTATGGGGAGGCTTAAGGCTATAGCGTTTGCAAATACTCTCCCAGATGATTCTGATGTCCATTAACCCACAGACATATACCCCTGAGAGTCTTCCCTAGTCTGACTGGGTCACAGAGTCTGTTTTTAATAAGCAAGGCTGTTGATTCTTGTTATCAGAAAGTTTAAGAAATACTGCCTATGTTCCACAATGTTAGGAACCTTCAGGACAGTGGCAAGACACAGTGGAAAAAATACTGCTTTAAGAAGACCACTTGTCTGACCCTCTTTTAATCACATCTACCCGGTCCACCTCCAGTGCCAGACACCACGGGCAGCAAATCCCTACCTGACTCCAATGAATAAAACCAACAATTAAGGCTCCCAATTCCTCTACCTTTGGTGGGGATTCTGGTCCACTGAGAGGGACCTCTCTGAGCTCAACGCCAAAAGGCCCAACCATTCTGTTATGATCATGACCTAATCATACTCATTCCACCTTAGCCAAGACACAATCTGCCACATCTATGCCTAGGTGTGGTCCTCTAGGGTCGAAAGTGCTTCAGGTCTTTCCAATTCGGTGACTGCAAGACCAAACTTCCCCTTTGAAAAAGGAATGTCCTCTCTTTTGAAGCATTCTGTTATTCCTTAGTCAGTAGGAGCTTCCCATTCTTGGAGGAAGGTAGGAAACATTTAAAAATAGCTTTTGCTGTCATCTATCGCTTTATTTTACTGATTGTCAAGTTGGCTCAAAAATCAGGTTGCTAGGGATAAAGGCTAACAGTTCTTATTGATTTTAGAAAAAAGGACAGCGTTGTAGGAGAAAGAACATGGGGACATCAAAAACATTAAAGTGACTATTCATCAAAGGGTCACTGCCAGCTCCATTCATGCCATCAAGTTTCCTAAATCTGTCTGAAACTCCCACCATTGTTTAGAATTTGTGGACAAAACCTCTACCACTCCCATGAAGGCCCATTGCTAATGAGAACATGTTTCTTGAGAGAAGAAAGCAGCTACAGCCACCTGAGCCACCACGTATAAGCGTGGTTTGGTGGTGACATTAGTCATTGGAACCATGCACAAACGCTACCGGAACTAAAAGGCATCAAGTTGACAGGTGGTCCTCTATTGTGATCCAGCCTTGGAAAGGCCTATTTCCAGTTTCCACACCAGCTGCCCATGTCTGCCCCTCCCTATGCCCCAGTCCCTGGGGGACCCAACAGGCATGACCGCTTCTAGGAATCATTAACACACACATCGCCATGTGGGGTTACAGGGAGTCCCTTCTATAGAAAAGGGAAGGATATTTTTTCAACATTTCCTGGAGGCACAGAGAAGCAGGATAAGAAACAGCTGTTTTCTTCTCACTTTTCCACGTGAACTAAACAGACACCGAGTGTCTCCAGTGTGTGAGTGTTCCTGTGACAGATAACTGAAGACAAACATAACAGTCCCTGCTACCAAGGTGCTCTGAGCCTCACTCAGAGGAAGGGACCAGTGGATTCTTAGTCCCCTGCAATCAAGATGATCTCATGAGGATGTCAATTAACTCCAGAGCAGATGGACACCCCCCTGTCCCTGCCTTCATTGCCAGCTAATGGTTGTGGAGTGTGCCCAGGACACACTGCAGTCTGTCCTGGAGCATAGGCACCTGGCCAGGGTGGTGCTGTCTGCTCAGCCAGCACTGGTTCCTGTTGAGTAACAGACTTTGGAACGGTGCACCTCCTCCAAGTGCATCAAACAAGCACCCTTGGGAGAGGTCTGGATCTCTCTCCCCCGCCCCCTCCCCTTTTTCGCTAGCCAAAAAAATAAGCCTGTCCAAGGTGAGACATTTAATTAAATTTGATGATGATTCACTGGAATGGTATGAAAATGTACCAAGAAAGGAGGAAGAGAGGGGTGGGGGTGGGAGAGGAGAAGGGTAAGGAAGGGGGAGGAAAGCAGGAAAAATATACCAGCAAAAAAAGCAGTAAAAAAAGCAAATTTTGTCATTCTCTTCTTGACAGTTCTGTGGGATTTCACTCTCCAGGAAATCCAGGTGAGTTGGTGAGGAACGGAATGGGGAGTGATTAGGAGGAAACACCGGAAATTAGGCACACCAGGCAGCTATTTTGAATTTCTTCCATTGTGAGAGGATTCTTGGATTACAGTCTTAGAAAAAGAGACGGACTATTGAAAAAGAGGAAGTGACTCTCATCATAAGTAAACCTATTGCGCGAAAACTCCACTTAACATTGTAGTATACTTCCCGCTTTCTAAAGCACGTCTGCACACTCCCTCTGTTCTCCCAGGACCTTGGTTAGGGAGCAGGGCAGGCAGCTCCCCCTCTGCACACTGCCTGCCTGCCTGCACAGCACCGTACAGGGGGCCAGAAACCTAGTGTCGAAGAATGAAGTCCCAGCTCAGGGGGCCAGAAACCTAGTGTCGAAGAATGAAGTCCCAGCTCACTGCAGATGCAACTCAAGACACAGAAATCTCTCTCTCTCTCTCTCTCTCTCTCTCTCTCTCTCTCTCTCTCTCTCTCTCTCTCACACACACACACACACACACACACACACACAGGTATGTTCTGCTTTGTGAGTAATGACCAGGAGCCGTGGGAACACAGGAGGTTTAATAGGTTGTGAACATTGTGTGAGTTCCCCCCAGGACAGAAAGGCCACAGCTGCTCAGTGAGGGCACAGCCTGACAGCGGCTGTGTCTCCAGCCCAGGGCCTCGGATTCCCAGAGGACCAGCCGCTGCCCCACGATGGCCAACGTGAAATGTGGATGTGGGCACGTTGGTCAACCAAATGCCAGCAGGTACTGTGCAAGCATTCTGTCCCCCAGGCTGAGAGTGGGCCATACCTGAAGGGAGGGAGAAATGTGACAGCCAGTGTGACCCAGGCCCCACAGCCTGATAAACAGCATGCTCCCCCACCTCTTCTTTGTTCTATCAGAAAAAGCCGGGGGGTGGGTGTGGGTTCTGAGGCCTCCCCCACGGGGCTCTCAGGCAGGAAAAGGGACATTAACAGCCAGGCCCACTGAGGAGGGGACTGCTGGTGGCTCAGGCCCACACTTCCAGCAGGTCGGAAAAGCCACGATGAGAGCATTAGCAACAGCGACGTTCTGACAAAGACAGAGAGGCCAGGCTCCTGACATCCTGTCACTGGCACTTCAGAGATAAGGTCTGCCTTCCTTTCTTTGAAATGACTTGGTGTTCCTGACAGACTGCCCAGCTCAGGAGAACGTAGATTCTCCTGTGACAGGTCCACTCAGGAGCGGAGGGTCTGAGGCCCCTTCATCTCACCAGACACCTCGGTCTGGCCCTCATGCTACCTGCAGCTAAGACAGGCCCCTGTTGGCTGCTGAATTATCTTTAAGTAAATCCCAGGCAATATGTCATTTTACCCTAATACTCTACTGTGGATCTCTTAAAATTATGGACATGTTCAAACAGAACCACAATGCCTTTATTACACCTAACAAAAGTAAGAAATAATTCCTGAGTATTACCAACAATCAAACTGCAATCTTCTGGGGCATGGGGGGGAGTCTCTTTACAGTTTATCTGTTGAAATAAGGCACAGACAAGGTCCACATCTGGCAGTGGACTGCTTTGTCTCTTACGTCTTTTATTCTACAGCGGGCCTACCTGCCTTTCCCCCTGCCACTGGCTGGTTGCAGAAACCAGGTCAGTTGTCCCGTGGTATGTCCCACATTTGGATTTGTCTATTTTCTTGAACCCTATTCCCTGTAACTCTGTAAACTGAGCTAGAAGCTTGACTAGATTCAGATATGTGGTACATGTATGTATATACATACCTGTATGTGTGTGTGTGCAGATTTACACACATGCATATACATACACACACACACGAATCAAATCTAGCTTCCCGTCTCTCTGCCTTTGCTGGTCAGATGATTGAGTCAACATCTGAAAGCCTGAATGTGGAGCCCAACAAAGGGGGCTGTGCCTGGGTCACTGCCCTGGATCCAACCAGAAGGGCAGGAACACTGTCTCCCACATTCCAGGTAAAACTGGAACTGGGGCAAGGTTCCAGTGAAGGAGCAACAGAGAATAGAAGGCCAGAGGATGCTCGGGGGCTAGAGGAATGGGTGGCCAACATTCTTGAAAAGTGCTCCTGGCACCAGGACTGGGCCTCCTGCAAGGACCAGGCTATACGAGCTGAGCCAACCATGCCCTGAGGCCAAGGAGGGTAGCAACAGGTTGCAGGTTTTGATAACTTTAGAAAACTACAAGGCTGGTTCCAGTTTTCACTCCTCGGTAGACTTACATACACACAGGTACATGCACTTCAGTTTAGTGTGTGGCTCCATCAGTCGCTGCATCACAGACTAGTCCTGGAGGCATTATTCAGTCCAAGGACTGGACTAGCATTGCAGGACTGACTGAGGGGAGAAGGTCAAGGGTAATGAGGGAGCATAACATGCAATCCCTACCCAAGAGCTCAGCGTAGTGAGGCAGATGAGGCAAAGAGCGTGAGAAAAACACAAAGAAGAAGAAAAAATCCTAGAACCGGAAAACTTGACATGAAGGGAACGTTCAGAAAATGAGTCACTGCAGATATGTGGGTTTTCCAAAGAGTGCGGTACTATGCATACTTTGGCCATGACCCACTGGATTCTCTCCCAAAGCTGTGAATTTTGCCCGTGTTCCTAGGCCCTTGACTATTTGTTTCTACTACAGTTCTCACAGTCTGAAGATTTCTCCTAGAAATAAACAACCAGAATGGCTGGCCATTAACTAGCCTTTGGGTTGTCACTAAGGTCTCTTACAGTCAATTCAAAAGCATTTTTTAAGCACTAGCTCATGCTAAGCTTGCTCCAAACTAAGGATTGCAGAGGATGCGAATTTAGGAGTCACCTTTGATCTTCTCCTGCAAGAAGTTTATATTCAGTGGTGTGTTGTAGCCCCTTGTACTTACTTGTGAGAACCATTTGCTAAATAGTCAGGATTTTGTGAGCTGGTTGTTACAAAGAGGTGTAGTTACTTGAATAATGACTCTCCAAAAGATATCATATCTCAATTCCTGGAGTCTGTCAATGTTAACTTGCAGGACAAAAACAAAAAGAGCTTTGCAAAAGTGATTAAGTTAAAGATCTTGAGGTGGGATTATACAGGTGGTCCCTGAAGGCAATCACATATATGCTTAAGACAGGGTCCCAGAAGGAGCTGAGACACCCACAGAAGAGGAGAAGGCACTGTGAGCACTGAGGCAGAAACTGCAGTGATGGGATCACAAGCCAAGCAATGTCAGCAGCCACCAGAAGCTAGAAAAGGCAAGGACTAGGGTCCTGCTGACACCCTGATTTCAGCCCCATGAACTGATTTTAGACAATTGGCCTTTACAACTGTAGGAGAATAAATAATATTTGTTGATTGAAACCACCAAGTTGAAACCAGCAGCCACAGGGAACTGATGTGGGTGGGTAGCTTGAAATCAACCATGGTGGAGCATTTACACCACGAAAATTGGCAAATGCTCAAAATCAAGGCTTTCTGTTTCAGGGAGCTGGTGTGCTTACATTATAACTGGGTAGTCCAGCCTTAGGTTAAACAAACTAGAGAATGTCACTTCATGGTGTGGTGTGAAGTGACGTGATGTGATATGACATGACATGATGTGATATAATGTGATGTGATGTGATATGATACACTGGAAAATGCACTAAACTTGTAACCATGTTCCTTATCCTGTCATTCCCCAAATAGACTCCATCTGTTCTTACAAAAGATCTCTCTCCTTTTCTCTGCAGTTTCCTGCCTGAAAAAAATAAGAGCCTCAAAACTGACTCATTCACTCTAGAAGCATTTACTCAGTACCTACTATGTGCCAGAATGAGGTACAAAGATGAGACATAATGTCTGTCACTGAAGAGTAGACACTCATAGTGACATCAGATAGCTAAGGGACCGAAAAATACCAGTGTGAAGCAAAAGGTCAAAAGTAACTGCTGAGGAATTTCCCATCGCCATGACCAACACTTCTTCCGCTCCCAGTGCCAACTCACTGAGGGAGTTTGTCACTGGGGAGCGGGGCTCTCAGTGGGGGACACTGGCCCAGACTAACCTAAGAGCTTCCTCTGAAAGGGGCTGAGTGGGGAAGTTCGTTTCTCTGTTGAACACATGCCCAAACCACTGCACCCTAGCAAAGTGAAACTGAGTCTAGTGCAAAACTGGATCCTAACTACAGGAAGCAGCATTTGTCACACAGGAGAATGCCACCCCCCTCCCCCATCACCGTGAAGATGGTGCTCATCACCAAAGAGGCCTGTGTCCCAACAACACTATGGTAACAGTAACAGGCCCAGCATGGCTCGGAGGGCCACCAGATCCCTATTTGCTGCATCTTTTCCCATGACTCCTCATCAATGTCCTCACTGAGTATTCTGCTTAGTTTTTAGAAGACTTCAGGCAACTTTCTCTGGTGGTTTCTGAAGTTAACATCCAGGGGTAACTAACAACAACAAAAATCTAGCCTTCCTTTTTTAAGACACCACATTTCTGATTCCTTACTCTGCCCCCAACCCCCAACAAACCCCTTGAGTATTTTTCAAGCTATAGGTGTTAGCAATAGCCTGCCAGACTAACTGACCCGTGACTTGTTTTTTATGGGAAAGGTGATAAATTCACTATTATTACACAGTGTACACAGGATGACAAGTTTACTCCTCCAGGTATGGGACCTAGTTAGAGCAAAATTTTGTCTATTCCTTCATTTAAGAAATGCTTTTCGAGGAACTGTATATGCCAGGCACTGAACTAGGTATTGGAGAGCAAAGAGAGTTAAAAAGTAAGCCCTGCCCTCAGAGGAGACTTACCAATAATCAGCAAGTCGGTAAGTGTCACCGGTATTAGGAAATAAAGCAATCCAGGGTACAATTGAGTCCAAGGGTGGTAGTTACTCATTCTAGAGGCCAGGAAAGACCCCATAAATTATCTAGTGTACAGATTCTGGGAAAATAGAGACATCAATAGAATTGCTTTCAAATCTCCCCAAGTTTCCCATTAAAAACAGACAGACAATCTAGGATAACCAAACCAAAAACCACTGATAAAACTACCACAAACCCCAAAGGAAGAGTGGTGAGAACAGACAACTCACAACATTAGAAACATTACAGGGACATGTTATAAATGCCATCAACGAAAAACTCATATTTAGAGAGACAATACATGCTATGCACAACCCAAAGTGGTAAATGCCATAACCAGGGAAGACGCCAAAGGCGATCATACAAGTTCACCATTACGTACAATGAAGTTCACGGTGCACTGACGGAACCATTCTAGTGTGGGTACTCTTCATAGTTTGCCACCGACAAATAACGCTAATACCCACAGCCACTTTCTGCTGTGAGGTTCCAACTATTAGCAGTTCTTCTTGAAAGTCAGAGCCGACAGATTCCCAATGGTTTACATGTGGAGAGTGAGAGAAGAAGAGGAGTCAAGGAGAACTCCAATGTTCTTCGCTTCAGCAGCCAAAAGGATGAAGTAGCCATCAACTGATACTGGGAAAGCTGTGAGTAGAACCAGTTCAGGGAGTGAGGAGGGCGCAGAGCCTGAGTTTAGCCTTTGGTGTGTGAAGTCTGAGATGTCTAGTGGACATCCAAGGGGATGTTGAATAATCAGTTCAATGAACATCGATCTGAGGGACAGCAATGTGGACTGTCAATCAGGAGTCATCAGTATATGTCAGCCTGTATGTTTAACTGAGTGAGATCACCAAGTGACTGAGCAAAAAAAGAGGGGGTGAGCCCTATGCACACCTACTTTAAGAGGACAAGGAGGAACCAGCACATGAAGCCAAGAAGGCGTGACCAATGGCCTAGGAAGTAACTGGGGAGAGTTTAGTGTCCTAGAGACTATGTGAGTAAAAGGGATCATTTGTGTCAAATGCTATCTATAGGTTCACTAAGACTAAAGCTGAGAAGTGACTACAAAATGTATCACAGTGAAGGTCATAGGAAAAATGGGTCATTATATCCAGGGCCACCAAACAGGAAACCAAGATTCAAGACTCCTAAGTGTTGGAGCCAGGACTCGAACCAAGGCTTCCTGCCTCTACATCTCTCACCCAGGACAATCCTAGATGAGAATTCAAGGCCAAATCTGGTCATTGGTCTGACTTCACAGTCAAATTCAGTTGAGCGATGACCGAAGACTCTGTAGCTTTTAAAACATTTTGGACCTGGCAACTGGGGGAGTATCTAAGAAGCGGAAGACATTTTAATCCTCAAGAAATGTAAATTTAACTGGAAAATCAGGTTAGAAGCAGTGCAGTGAAAATGCTGAATTACAGAATGCTGACTACAGGTGCTAAAGAGCACAGGCAAAAGTGGAGGCACAAGTGTGCTTCTCATAACGCAAATCCGCCCCCCCACCCCACCCCACCCCCTATCCAAGCTTTCTGCATTTCCATCTCCAGAGAACGCTACTGGATAAGTAGAACACGCATATGATTGCAGAAAAAAAATGCTTTTAAAAGAAGTCTGAAAAAATAAACATCAACTAATGAATTCAATGTTCCTGAAACAAGATCTGTGTGATGGGTTCCCCTTCAATTGTGCCCCCTAAAAATCCAGTGTCCCTGTGACCAAACATTGAGCTTGTTTTAATCAGGCAATAACTGCTGCTTTTCACTTCCTCTTCAGCTCAAATGATCAAACCCAAATGTCCCAATCACAGTAAATTCACTTGAAAAAAATGTTGGCTCGTTACACCCTCACGCCCCCACTTATGCTATTTACCTTTTATGTTTATGCTGTTGGTCCTATTACATCGTAAACCATCTCAAATCTGTTTCAAAGGGAAGTTGGAGGAAATGAATATGAAAAATGTGAGTGAAATAATCTATAGAAACTTAGACCTGATTCTCACATGAATAACTGAGACCCCTAAAGATCTACGGGCATCAACAAAACAAAGAGAATAATATCACAATCCAGGAACTGTGTCCTGAAATTCAGGGATTTGGGCACCAACGGATCTGCCCCTCTCCTGCCCTACTTCCAGCCCGCAGACATGGACTAGAGCTAGGACTGTCCTTACTTGACTCCACACCAGCCCCTGGGGAAGCCCAGCTCTGTCATTCTGATGTCCACACACTGCTCAGCACCCCCATCTGCTCTGTAACTAAATTAAATCCGGCCACTCCTTCTGCTCTTTGGCCCACTTCTTCGCTGGACTCTCACCAATCTCTCATCTGCCTTTCAGTTACAGCTGTTTGCCTTAGGGGATGACATGCATGAAGGAAGAAAGCACACTGGCCTTGAAGTCAATTCCTTGAAGACCAAAGTACAAGTCTTGGCCCCGCTACTTTCTAGCATCATGACCTTGATCTCTAAGCCTTAGTTTCCTCTCTGTTCAACAACAACAAAAAGTCAGAGGCTCATAGTACCTGTTCTGCCAACACACAGGGTTGAAGTCAGATTCAGCAAGGGGATTAAAAAGCACTTTGCAACTAGAAGATGAAAACTAGAGCTTCCCAGACTTTAAATTGCTTGAACCACCGCCCCCCCCACCCCAAGGAGTTTTTATAAAGAAGACAAATAATTACAATTAAGAGGAAAACATACAGTTTATCAGAAGGTAATAACTTACACAAAGGTGAAATTCAAAGCACAGCAGGGGAGCGCAAGGGTATGTCGATTTTAATTAGGGTGGCCAGAGCAAGTCTCCTGGAGAAGGCGATAGCTGAGAAAAGACTTAAAAGAGGTCACCTTTTAAACCAGTCATGCAGCTTTCTTAGGGTGGCGGGGGGGGGTGATCAGGAAGAGGCCCCGTGGGGAGAATGTGCAGGCCATGTTCAAGGAACAAGGAGACCAGAGCGGCTGGAGGAGAAATGAGGGGAAAGAGGCTGTACCCTCCAGAGCCCTGTAAACTGCGTTAGGGACTCTGGCTTTTACTCTGAGTCGCATGCGGGCCACTGGAGGAGTGCCATGAAGATTTGTTTTATGTTTTGAGTGGATCGTGTAGCTACAGAGCTGAGAAGAGCCTATAGCAGAGTGAAGGCAGAGCTGGAAGGTCCGTTTGGAGTCGAAGGCAATAATCCAGGAGCAGACGAGGCAGCCTGGACCAGGATGCTTCTGGAGGAGGAGAAAGAGTGGCTGGAACCCTGACCTGTGCTGAGAGTAGAGTCGACCAGATTCACAGATGAATTTGGATGTGAGAGGAAGACAGAATGAAGTCAGAGATGACTCCAAGGAAAGGGAAGCCACTAGCTCTGATGGGAAGACTGTGAGTAGCAGAGGTTTTAGTAGGAGAATGAGAAATACAGTTTTAGGGAAGTTAGTTCCTTTAGCTCAAGTTAACGTGCAAAACACACACACACACATCTTAGGTGGGCAGCTCAAAGAATTTGCACACAAAGAACATAGCAGTCTAATCACCACCATGATCAAAAAATAGAATATTCTTGCGAATACCGAAGCTTTCCTCATATCCCTGCTAGCCACCAATCACTCACCCCAAAGGTGACTGTGACGTTATTTGTGACTGAATCTGCCTAGATGTTCACCAATCCCATATCCTCTTTCTGGGCACACAAGACAACCTCACTTCCCAGCATCCCTTGCTCTGTTATTAAGTTATGCAGTCATGGTTAGATGATACTGCCTGACCTGGCCTGTAAAATCTCCTACGGCATCCTCCCACCTTGACAGCTTTTCAGAAGGATGGGAAAGAAAGGACTCTAACATGGCAAAGCCACATGATGAGGGACCTGGATTCCTGAGTCACCACTGGAAGGGGAGCCATTTCTTGGAGGAGAGCCATCCCGAAGAGACGGTGACCCAGACTGGGCTGGGATGTGAGTGAGAAGCAAACTTACTGTGACTGGCAACTAAGATTTGGAAGTTATAGGTTAAAGTAGCTAGCAAGCCGATCCTAATAGTATTCCCAGGAAAGCTAGAGTGGTCTCCTCTATGTCCAACCAAAGACCCAGTTTGTACAACCTTTCTGTCAATCAGTGATGAAAGAGCGTAGTATTGAGGAGATCCCCAGAGAGGACCTCACAAAACCTGCTGAAAACCTCTGTATCTATGTGAAGATTCAAGTTACCCACTGAAAATCCAGACAAGCCCTCCTGGCCACACGCAAGAAGAACACAGAGCATCCAGAAGAAACCAGACATGGTCAGGAGTCTAGTGACGCCTGTGAACGCCCTGTGGGTCCAAACTCTTCAGGGAGGGAAACCAAGCTACACAAGTCATTTCACCAGACAGTTTTCACAGTGGCCAAACTGGGATGACTTTCAACTGACCGACAGCAGAGCAATGAATGGGGCCGATGCTCCTGACAAGAGAAAAGTTTGTACACCTAGGATGTGTCTATAAAACACACACAACCAAAAAGAGCTTTAAAAGAAGGTACAAAGCTCTGCTCTTCACCAGTTGTTTAAGACTATTTGATCGAGACAGAGTGCTTTAAGATTTTTATGTGATCATAATTATTTTCGGTTTTTTGCAAAGAAAGACTAGATAGTGTCCAATGGGTAAGTTTAAAATGTATGGTTTTGCGCCACAAATTATGATTGAGAAAGAAGCAATGATTGACTCCATGACAAGTGTTCAGAAGAAGGAAAGGGAGCTGGACTAAACTGTAAGCAACCCTCCCCGACGAGTCTCGGCCCCTCTGCTACGGAGAGGAACGGCCGGCAGCACCTGGCCACACACGTCCCCCACTACGGACCCCGAGGAGTGCTCTCGACTAGGCTGGGCCTTGTTCTGGAGGACGAGGACAAGGGCGAGGCAGTCACTTCTGCAAGTGGGACTTAGAAAACACGGCCACCCTGGGTCACAGCCTCCCCTGGCCATACCTGAATGGGCTGACGTGTCATTTGACTGCTCTCTGAGTGCAGTTAGGGGAGTGTTTAAAAAAAAGCCCTTTTAAGAACAAGGAAGATGAAAATACACGATATTTTCACCTGTATGTTCCTGCATATGTGTTAGTGATAAGAGTTAGGGACACTTCCAAGGGGAGTCAAGAAATAAATTGGTTTCTCGACTTCTCTTCTAAGTGTTTATTTTCAACTTATACCTCCCGACAGGTGTCACAACAGGTGAGCTCAGGAAAAAACAGCGTCTGTTCTTTGAGCCATGGAGCTGAAACTTTTTTAATGGCCGTCTACTCAGTGGGAACAAAAATTCACAGTTCACCTACCTCGGACATTTAAAAAACATTTAATGAAAAAACTAGTGATACCATTGCTAGCACATTTGGAGGAGACGATTCACAGAAGTTTGAGCAACACTTGTGTGGGCAATCCAATTTGCACCTCACTGTTTGAAAACATAATGTCAAAAATATTCCTGACGAAAATGTGTTCACGACTCATTATTTGATTAACTACATAACAAATAACAAACTAAATTAATAATAACAAGCACAGCTTATAAAGTAAAAAGCAAGAATAGTAGAAATGAAAACAAACAGCTAGGTACCACCCTGGTGACAAACCTGTAAGATGCTTTTGTCCCCAAACTGCAGAACGACAGCCATCAGGTGTTTGGACTGCAGGGTCTCCCCCACCCCAGCCCCCCGTCGCTGCACTGCCCGATACTACCAGGCACCCGAGCTTCTTAGTAAGAAACCAAATTAGAGCCCATAATAAGTTCCAGTAGCACATTAATTTTCGTTTATGAATACCACAATCTAATTACCCTTAATGGCTCACACAGTTGGCTGGTATTACATAGCTCTCAGTCATCCACAGAAATTAAAGGCTCTGGCACTGGGCACGGCACTCCACTCATAGTTACCTGGCCCTGCTCTCAGCCCATCAGGAGGCTGATCAGGGCTGATGAGAGGGCCAGGGCAGCACCTTCAGCATCAGCTCCGATGACACCCCACCGTTGACCACCATCAGGCAGGGTGGTCTCATAGGGAGATAAGAGCCAGGGAGGGTCTTATTTATGCTGAAGATGAACAGATACAGCTAGAACTTTGTACTTGCAGATCAGGAAGCTGATACTTTCTAATCAATCCACAATAATTGAACAAGAGGCCTGAATATTTATTATAGATTATTTCTTTAGTGGTAGTCAGGAGAATTTATAGCTTAAGGAATAAGAGCTGAATTCTGGAGACACATGGGAAAAGCCAAATCCAGCTTTTCTACTTCTTAGCTCTGTGACATTAAACAAATTAGTTAAATCTCTGGACTTTAGTTTCCTCATCTGTAAAATGGGGATAATAATAATAATAATAATTTCTATCTAGAGGGTTCTTATGAGAATTAAATGATATAATTCAGGATTGGCAAACTATGGTCCAGGGCCCCCTGTTTTTGTAAATAAAGTTTTATTGAAACACAGTCATGCCCACTCATTTACGTATTGTCTGTGGCTGCTTTCACACTGTGACAGGGAATGGAGTACTGGTATTAGGGACCACAAGGCCTGCAAAGACTGAAATATTGACCAGCTGACCATTTACAGAAACAACGCACATCATTTCGCACAACTCTGGCCATAAAAATATTTAGCTGTTGCATTTTGTTACTTGCAAAAATTACCTTGTGAATATAAGGAGCTGTGAAATAGAAAAGGACAGTTAAAAATGAAAGCTATGTCCTGGCAGCAGGTTCTCAAAACACTCGGTTTCAAGGGGAAGTCACTCAGACACATAAACATATAAAATGGTTAAAAATGGAGCTGCTTCAATTGAAGCCATGGTGGGGTCTGGAGAAATACCGTGTCATACACACATAACGACATACGTAGGTGCTCCTTAAAACCGGTAGAAATTCATCGAAAATGTGAAGTTCAAAATCTGAATGCCAGAGGGCTTTTTCTTCAATTTCCATGTGCATTTTTATTCTCATCTATTACTCTTGAAAGGCACAAAAACAATCAATAGCAATAACCTACAGTAACTATATCCCTGATGTCTCTTCTAGAATTGATGAGATAAAAAGAGGGATTCTCAAATCACTCTGGCTGCATAGTGTTTTCCTTTCCTCCTATTTTGTACGCTGTGCATTTCCATTGAGACTGCTTTGCAGAAAAAGAGATGGGCAGATGTTATGCTCGCTTGACAACTCTTGAGAGTGAACTCCGCAAGAACCCTTGCCATCTCAGGCAGAATCTTTCCTCTGCACCGTCAGGAGGCTGCATTTCTGATGCCAAGCAAAGCACTAGGAGAAGATGATGCAGAGAAGACTGGGGACCCAGGAGGCCAGGAAAACAGCCCCAGGCTAGCAGGACCTGGAAAATGTAACTGAAAAGCTAATCCTTCAAAGCCAGGGGTGAACAACATCAACCCCGCCTTGGGGGAATGCACCTGCCATACTTGGCAGGCTTCTGGGAATATGTGATGCTCACTGACACAGTCAAGTCGTCCACCAAATCATGGGCTTTAGAACACTGGCTTCAGCTACATAAACCTTAGTTGGCTTCCTGTCTAGGAGGGCTGCATCCAGCTCATTACATTCACGCCAAGATCGGGGTCCTCATGGTGAGTTCTAGGATATATGTACCCCCAGACCAAGCCAAGAGTGAGGATGAGGATGATGTCTTCGCAGGCTAGGAATGTTAAATGCTCAACCTAATGAAGAAACAGATGTGAAGCACTTTCCTAGAGATCAAGGGCTCTGAAAGGGTTGCCCTGGGCAGTGTGGTAGGGGGATGTGGAAGATGGCCTGAGCCCCTGCTGTGCGCACACCTTCTCCAGTCACCCCATGGAACACTCACCTAGGTGCTGCTGTGGAGGGATTTTGCTACTGTAATTAAGGTGAAAAACCAGATGACCTTAAATTATGGAGATGATCAGAGTGGCCATGATCTAATCAAACAAGCCCTTTCAAAGCAGAGTTATCTCTGGCCTGTCACAGGGGAAGACAGACTGGGAACGTGGGTAGATTTGATGTGTCACTGCTGGCTTGAAGTGGGAGGGGGGCCCTGTGGCAAGGAATGCAGGTAGCTCCGAGGAGCTGCCAATGTCTCTGGCTTACAGCCAGCCAGGGAACAGGGACCTCAGTCCTACAACCACAAGGAAGTGGGCTTAGAGACAGGTTTTTCCCCATGGCCTCCAGCTGAGAGCCTAACACCCTGATTTCCACCATGTCTACCCTGGCAGTGCCCAGACAGGCTGTGCCCGATTTCTCACCTGCACACTGTGAGCTATTTGATGGGTGTTGTTCCAACGTCACTAAGTGTGTGATCGTGCATTTTAGCAATAAAAAACTGGTATATCAGCAAACTTCCTTTTATCTCCATTCCTCTCTCTCACTCCCCTTCATGCAGAGGCACACTATTGTTGGTTATTAAGGTGTACCCTTGCATCTGTGTATGGCCCCCCAAAACACATATGTTCCTGTTTTGTGTATGTGGTTTAGTTTGCATCAGTAGTGTTATGCTATGTATGCCATTGCTATTTATTGATGTATTTTTACTCAGACTCATCTTAAGATCTAGCCATTTGCTGTAGGTAGACCTAGTAAGCTCCTTCTAAGTGCTCCAAATATTCCATAGTGTGTGTCCACTATGTTTTATGCACGCATTTTTCTAAGTTGGACTTCAATGCCCTGGCACCAAAATCGGCACTGTGGTAAGTGTCCCTCATAGATGTTTCCTCTTGATCCTGTGAGAATTCCTCCAGGGTCTGTACCCAGGAATGAGATGGATGGGTCACAGGATTAAGAACACTTAATTCAACTGTGGGCTATCAGAGTGCTCTCTCAAATGGTCACATCAGGATATCCCCTGAGCAAGGGTTTCTGTTTGCTGTTGCTTCCAAGATCTGACATTACCAACTTTCTCATCTTTGTCCATCTCTCAGGTATAAAGTGTTGTCTACTTCTTTGAATTTGTGTTTCTCTGAATCGATGACTCTGAGTGTCACTCCCTGTATCTATTAACCAACGGGTTTCTCCTTTTATGAACTGTCTGCTCGTATACTTTGCCAAATTTTCTATTAGGTTTCCCTTTTTTTTCCTTATTACTTTCTAGAAAGTCCTTAAACTTTTTAGACAGCAAACTCTTCTGGTATCTTCCAATGTGAGGGTTTTCTGTTGATTCAGAAATACTTAATGTTTTATAATTGCATTCATCAATGTTTTGCTTTATAATTTGTGCTTTATTGAAATCGTTATTGAGGGCTATTTCCCACCATTAAGTTACTGAAATATTTTCTTCTCTTGGCTTCATATTTTTATCTTTCACATTTCAGTCCTAGGGCCCAGATGTGTATAAAACTCTCATTATTTTTTTCCATTTTGCAAGCCAGTTCCCTTAACACCATCTGTCAGCAGTCCACTCTGGGTGGAGATAAGATGAGAAATATGGATGCGGGCTGGTCTGAGAACCCAAAGTGATCCTGCCAACCTCTGGAAGAGGGCATGATGCAGTGACTCAAGATGTTGATGGGAAGAGATTTTAAAAGGACCGGTCTCAGTAGACACTGTCCTGAACATCCGCTTTGGCCCATGCATTATAATCACTAATCTCTCACTCGTCAGCTTCTTTTGGAACCTGGAGTTCCTTTCCACTAGGTGGGGGTGGTAGTAGAGAAAGGGTCATGCTGACATTCCCCACGTGAGCCCTGGTAACATCAGCAGCTGGCATTGACCACGCTGTTCTCTGAACGTGCTCTCCTCCAGCACGTCATTCCATCTTAAAATCCTTTTCATCACAAAACCAATGAGGCCCAGTGAGATCAACAAATGGCACAGTTCATTCAGCTAGAGCCTTCAATAATGGGAGAAGAGCCCACTAAAGCACCACACTCATGAGCTGTGCCTCTCCAAGCTGGCCCTCCCTGGACATAACAATCAGAAGGACTCCTAGGATTTCTGCAGGATTTGGTCTCAGAGATGGGTCATCCTGACCTGCCTGCCTCACAAGGCCTTGGCCAGATAGGCTCTTTCATTGTGTGCTTTAAATTCACTGGGCTTTCTTAAAGCTTTCAGGGAGAGTTGTCCCTCCCTCTTCTCTTCCCACACAGCCAGGACCTTCCCTCCCCACCGTCCCAAAGCAGAGTCAACTAGCTTTCTGCTACATCCGCCCCCCCCCCCCCTCAGCTTCTAATTCTGCCTGGAAGTTCAGAAGTGATTTCCCAAGAACTGCATGGAAGGAGGATCTGCCCCCTGGCCTTTGGGCTGCCCCTGACTTCTTTAACCCCCATGGGTCTTAATAATTAATTCCTCCCAGGGCCTCTCTGTTCTATTGAACTCGCTCCCTGGAAACAATTGCTCTACACAGCTGCGAACAGATTCCACTGAACTAAGCAGCCATGGTCACCAAGCACAAAGCCTCCCTTACGAACAGCCCTTCCAGTCCCACTCTAATGTCATCCAGCTTCCCTCCATTCTCAAAGAATCCAGCCTCTCTTCACCGAGGCATCCATTCGGCACCAGTGACAGGAAGCCCAGACCCTTCAAGGGAGGGCAACGGCCTGCCTCAGGATTGCTCGGTGGCATTCAGGGAGGCCCCTCCACCACCTCCTCAGTCAGCCCATTCCTCTGTCTCAGTCAAATGTGAGCATCCCAATCCCTGACATAAGAAGGAAGGTAGGCAAGACGTCCCAGACTGGGAGAAAGGCCAGGGTCACTGGATATAAATCAAAATCAGGAAGAAGATGAGGCAGCCATTTCCAGCCATCCTATGGACTGAGGCTTTGATGGATCTGAGGAGCAGAAAGAGTGGGACACTTTGGGAGGAAGATAAAGGACCTATGAGGAAGGGAAGACCTGAAGGAAATGGCCGAAGTGGGGCTCCTGGGAGGCACCATGCAGCTCTGAGCCCCTCGGAAGTTAGAGGGAAAGGGTGGCAGGAAGGGATGAATGCCTAGGCAACTGGAATGAAGATCTGAACCATATCACACTTTGCATGAGGCCAGCCCAATTACGTGATCATATTTATTTTCAAAAGAGAAGATAATCAGAAAATGGGCAGCTCTCCTCCCCACCCCCAAAGAAAGCCAAAAAAAGGTCAAGGGCCAGGGTGGTTCTAACAACTTTAAAGTCACTTGTTTAAAGCATTCTACCTTTTCATCAGCTTCTGCAAAGAAAGCCAATACTGTAACTGTGGGCAGCTGCTGACTTAGGGCCTCTGGTTTCTGATTTAATTTCATTTTCAAAATGATTTCCACTGTAGCCCTGGCCAATGTGGTTCAGTTGGTTGGAGCATCATCCCACGCACCAAAAGGTTGGGGGTTCAATTCCTGGTCAGGGAACATACCTAAGTTTCAGGTTCAATCCCCAGTCAAGGCATGCATGCAAGACAACCAACTGATGTATCTCTCTCACATCGATGTTTCCCTCTCCACCCTCCCTCTCCCTTCCTCTCTCTCTAAAATCAATAAACATATTTTTTAAATGATGTCCATTGTGACTATACTACAAACAAACTCTTGCCTTATGAAGTATACATCCATGCATACACACACAATTCAGACAGGACACACCCAGAATCAGAAGGTGGGAAAATTGTAATAATAAGAGGAGAAAACAATAGATAATATTTACTATGTTCCAGACACTCTTTGAAGAACACATGTACTCGTATTAACTCATCAAATCTGCTCCCTATAAAATAGCTACTATTAAATCCACATAAACCCAGGCAGGTAGAGATTGAATATCTTGTCCAAAATCAGACTCTGAGAAGGGGACAGACCTGGGATTCCCATCCACACACTCTGGCTCCAGAACCCCTCACCAAAACCACTCTGTTACCCGGTCTCTTAAATGAAGGTGATTTATCTGCCCAGCAAAAATCAATAATGACCTTAAGTCAAGCTTTCCTGTGAAAGATTCCTCACTAATCAGCCCACACAGCAGTCTAGCAGCCAAAGACAAATATTTTGGCTGGACTTACTGCATATTAAGTAATAGTAGCAAGAGGAACATCAACGGTTCCTGCCAAAGGGCCCTGTTTCCACCTCTGGTTGGTCCTCGTCATGGATGACTTCTCACTCCCCAAACCATGTGGGAAAAAGCTCGTGCAAGGCAAGAGCTTGCATAGTCCATGTTTACTGTACTGCTCAGTTAGTGATAGAATGATGGGTACAGATGAAGCTGACCCCTTCATTATCTCCTTTTTATTCTGGCTACTTTTTACTATTACTATCACAGGAGACAAAATATACTGCCATGAAAAATGAATGGCTCCCCAAGAGGAAAACTCCAGGTAAGAGATAGTCCTGACAGCCCTCCCTCATGGCCAAGGCCATTGCAAAAGCTAGGAGTGGGCAGGTCCTCTCAAGTACATCCTGACACCCAGGGAGGGTCCTGCCCAGAATGGTAACACAAAGAGACAGGAAGGGTGGCTGTACCAAGACAGCTCCCCACCTTCTCTGCACCGAAGCCTGTTCTGCAGGTGTCAGACTCAGGGTCCAGGTGATCGGCAACACTGCCATTTGTGACCTGAGGCAGAAATTATCTGCAAAGGTTCAAACGGAAGAAGAAAACAGTATCTGCAATTTGTTTTCTAAAGGCAAAATCTGGGACTTTGTGGGAGGGTGTGCAGGCTGGTAGACAGGACAATGAAACAGGAAGTGGGGTCTTTTATCCAGTTCTAAGCAGTGCCCCCGACTCACTGTGTGAGCATCACCAAAATCCAGCAGCCCACCATGCCTCAGTTTCCTTATTTGCACTATATGAGGCTCCTACCTGACTATGTGTTTTGCAAAGAGAGTGACCTAATCAATAAATAAACATTTTGTGAGAGGGAAAAGCATAGGGGTATGGGCACTGTACATCTATTCAAAATTACAATATGAAAAACAAAAATAATCAATATAGTTGGAATTTTCTCAAACAGAAGGGAATATCCTTTTCTTGTTTAAACTGAGTTCTGTTCAACTGGCATGCGGGCCAATGTGCCATGCATTAGAAGCTTGATAACACAAGTAACACGCAGGTTCTATCACTGGGTATGGTATATGCTCAGAAAGAAAACTTCCACTGAACATTGCAAGGATGGTGCTGTTTCCCCTTTAATTTGGGGTCAATGATACAATGTTTACTTATTTCAAATGATGGTTTACAAAAGAGCTGAATTTCCCTGCCTTTAAATATAGCCCGTACTTTGACTCCATCTATCTCAATATAAACATAAGGCTCACTCCTTCTGACTCTTGTGCAGCACCAGAGACGACCGTGGGAGGCAGAGATCAGGATGAAAAATTGGCCTGACAACCAAATGTGAAGGGGGAAAAAGCCATTTGCTTATTTCCCCACCCTTTGATGAAACTTTTCTTCTTCCTTTTTAAATAATTTAATCAATATAGTCCTCTTATTAGCACTGATTCCAGGAACACACTTGTTTCTCTCTAACACATCTTCCAGAGTGCAATAGCTATAAAAAAATGTCACCATGAATAAAGTAAGATGAGAGCCACCGCCTCA
Source organism: Macrotus californicus (assembly GCA_007922815.1). Taxonomy (NCBI): domain Eukaryota; kingdom Metazoa; phylum Chordata; class Mammalia; order Chiroptera; family Phyllostomidae; genus Macrotus; species Macrotus californicus. The sequence goes on along the minus strand of VMDR010000467.1, from coordinate 205,722 downwards.
CAATTGTATGAAGGCACACGGACCTTAGTGCGAAATGGTGACAATGAACAACTGAAGTGGAGGGTGAAGGGGAAGAAGAAATAAAATTCCTGTTCACAAAAGCCTTGTTCCAATAAGTTCCAAGTACGCCTCAGATCACAGAGCACTACTGGCTTTTTAGTTCATAAACAGCCACACAAATCGGCTTCCCCGGACTTAAGCTCAAAAGTGGTGGAATAAGGGGAGAATTTCATTCTTCTCTTAAGAATTTTTACATTTCAAATATTCTACAATAATATTGGTTACTTTTATATTTAGAAAAAACAATAAAAGTTATTTTTAAAACAAGTTCTCAGCATTTTTGAGAAACATAGAAAGGCCTTCTTGCACGACCGCATACTTAACACCAAGTTCACTGCCAGGTGCATGTCAGGGAGCGACTCCCTTGTTCCTCACTCAGGAGCCCTTGACGGTCTCTGAACTCTGGGCATGGGTTCCAGAGGCTGGGGCCCTGCCCCTCCCCATGAACCCCCTGAAGGAGGCAGAAGAGTAAAGCTCGTCTACCCAAGTCAGATCAACCCCTCTTAACAACCCCCAACCACACATACACGGTTCGCCCAAATTCCATGGGCAAATCGAAATTTAGGACAGATGTCACCATTTCTTTGGAGGATTAAGACACCACGTTCCAGCTGGTCATACACACCCGCTGCTGCTGGCCAAGAATTCTTTCAAATGTCTGCTTAAAAATACATAATTGGGTCACAAGGAAAAGGCTGAGTGGCTGTACTCATACTCAAGACAATGAGACTGACCCGTGGGAACAGTTAAGTCCCAGGTGGCACTTGCAGGGAAGAGGACCAAGACAAAAGCAGAAAAATATCAGTAGAATATAAATACAAGTAATATCAATAGAATATAAATATAAGTCACTATCTCTTCAGCACTTTCCATAACCCATGAATGGTGCTAAACATATTTCAAATACTGTCCCTTTAATTCTCTGGACAACCTATGAAGTTGGCTGTTTTTTACGAAAGAGGAAACTGAGACTCAGAGAAGCTATAGGTCCCAGGCTGTGAAGTTATAGGTCCCAGGCTGTGAAGCGGCGGGGCCAGGGTTGGAGCCCTCACCTGTCTTCAGAGCCTCATTCATAACTCTCAGGACCACAAGCTCCATACAGCCAGCACCATGTCTAGTCTACTCTGTCCCTGGCAGGGTCCACAGTAAGTATTTGCTGAATAATAAAAGAAGACCGTACAGCCCCCAAAATTAGTTCATTGACTAAGAACCACAGCGTCAGGTAAGGACGTGTCAAACATTACCTCTAGTCCGTACACTAACTTTCCAAAATCAGTACTCTTTCCCCATTTTACAATAGATTTAAGATAACTGAGGCTTGGAGAAATTAAATACATGCAATATTCTCAGGATTGGAAGTACAGAGCAGTGCAAGATTTTCCCCATGCCTGGATAAAATTTATAATCAAACAGAGGATAATATCTACCCATTATCTATCTATCTATCTATCTATCTATCTATCTATCTATCTATCTATCTATCTGAGCAGTTTATGCAGAAACCCAAATGAGAGATACATGCTATGGAAGCTCAGTACAAATATGAATATTTGTGGTTTTGGTTTTTGTTTTCTTGAAGTCCACATCTTCACAACACTAAGCTATCACAAAGCGTTCTCCAAAGTGAGAAAGGCGAGTGAATGGGAGGGAAGACTCTGAACACGCCAGCTGTGGTTGGGAGAGAATGTTTACCAGGCATGAGAAGACACCCTCAGCCTAGAGGAGTGGGTGCTGCCAATCTTGAATGGCTTCATGGTGGTCAGGTATCCCCTCCACCCGTAGAACATGTCCCTCCCCTAAACCAGCCTCAACATTGTCCAATGGGTGACTCACTCCCTGTGTGGATGCCAGCCATCTCCAAACATCCTGTTTTAAAATGCAAACACCTGAACAGTGGGGGCACAGAAAACTTTGGGGAGGAGAGGATGAAAGTCAGCTGCACAACCTGGGAGACTAAAAACCAATTCCTTCAATAAATCTTACTCAGTATTCACTGGAGATTCCGATATAACAGAGAACAGGAGTGAACAACGGAGGGAAGCCACTGCTCTTGGGAGACCTTCCATTCCGGCAGAGCAGGCAGGCAGACGATGGGTTTGAGACAACAGGAAGCACAGACTACAGAGCGCCCTGGGAAGGAAAGAAACAGGGAACTGGAATGACAAATAACGAAGTGGGGCAGATCCTGACTTGGGGTGCTCGGCTGCCTCTCAGAGGAGGTGATAAGTAAGCAAAGAACTGAAAAACCAGAAGTAGACAGATGATCTAAAGAATGTTCTGGCCAAAAACAGCAGCAACCAAACACATCAGAGCAGGCAGCGTGGCTGAAGCCTGAGGACCAGCCAGTTGGATGGGAACGCTGGGGCTGGTGAAGGAAGTCGTGCTGGCCTCTGCAGCATCCTGAATTTTATCCTAAGAACCATGGGTAACCACTGAAGGGCCTTCAGTGCACTAGACAAGACCCAATTTATGTTCTTAAAAGGTTGCTCTAGCTCTCTGTGTAGAATGAATCACACAGAGGTAAGGGAAACAGGGACGAGACCAGGTAAGAGATGGGGGACCCGGGCCAGAGAGAGAGTGGGCCTGGGGGTATGAGAAGAACTGGAACTACACTGTGGAGACAGAAGCAACAGGACTGTGATGGGCCCAGACACGGGGTGCACAAGGTAGGGGAAAGCACATTTCCATTGTATTCAGCCAAATACATATTACAAGAAAGTCATAAAAGCTCTGTCCACCACACCCACACAAATAAACAAATTCCCTTTGACAATCGCCCGCTTGGGTCCCACAAGAAATTCTCGAGAGGCATCCGTTTCTTGCAGGAATCTGACCCATAGGGCACGGAATACCTTTGTCTCCAGCTGAACAGGACTCCTAGGCTGAGGTAAAGCTCTTCCCATTAGCTCTCCAGCTCTGGCAGTGACTTTTCTGCTTGGTACTTCTTGAAGGGTATGATTATTTTGGGAAAGGAGCTTAAAAGAATGTGTGGATATAATGATAACACCACCAAGGAGACAAGTCAATGGCCGCGGGCATCTGGGTTCAATGACAGCACTGCTCAGTGAGCATGGCCGGCCAGTGGAGCACTGCTGAGAATTCATTAATGAAAAAGCCTCGTTTGTAACTTCTCAGAGAAAAAGATTTCCTATTGAGCAAGGCTCGCCTTTCAGAACACTTACTATTAAGAAGTTTAAAAGTTGTATACAATAGAGAATACAATATAAGAAGTGTCCTTAACTAAGAGCATAAAAGTGTCACAGTGAAATCGGGATTTGTGGTTCTGGTTAACATCTCTCACATTTTCTAAAGGAAGGACCGTCATAAAAAATGACAGTGCCTTTTAATTATCTCCACAGCATCACCACAGAGATGCTTACGGAGACATTCCTCCAACACCGCTGGAGACCCACACAGGCATCTACCGCCACCGCACAAATTCAGAAAATATGAAGCCATCTTTCAAGAGCTTAATGGAAAAACATGTGATCACAAGAATCATGTCAAGTGTATAGCTTCTTAGAGCCCATCAGCCAGATTCAATGGAGTCGGAGGATAAAAAAGAAAAATTTTAATAGGAAAATGAAGAGAAGGTGAGAAAAGGGAAGGAAATCTAAATGCAAACTATGAATCATAGAAGCTAAAGATATTAGAAAAATAGAAGTAACAGGGAGAGGAGAGGGGGACAAAGGAAAAAAGAATGGAAAGATGGAGAAGAGGACTGGGTTGGGCGTGACGGGACAGAAGTGTGTAGGAAAAAATAAGAAAGAAGGAAGAGCTGACCTTGACATCTGGAAGGTCATACCTCAGAGAAAATGCGTCACAAGACCAGACAACTGGCTGAACCACTGGGAGGTAATAGGCTGGTTATAGTAACTTCCTCTTGTTCTGACTGAAAAGCAACTGGACTTGGAACACCCTACTTCTGACATTCATCTGGGGTGCTGCTTCACTCTGGGCCCAACTCCCCTCGATGGCCAGTCTCTCGTTTATAAAGTGAAGCTCCTAAAGCAGATCTTTCCAAAGTTGACTCTTCTGTGATTTAAAAACAAAAACAAAAACAGTACAACAATATTGCGATTAAGACCACAGGAACAGGAGGTACTTTCTCAATCTCCTCTCTATGTGTGCCCTTTAGAAAGTCACTTAACTTATTTGTGCTTCAGTTTCCTTGCCTGTAAGTGGGAGTTGATGATAATATCTATTTTGTAGGGATCTAGTAAGGGCTAAGTCCGAACAGAGCCTGGTAATGTAAGAAGTATGAGCTATTTATTAGCATAGATCATTCATCCCAAATTCCAATGTCCTTTATCAGCTAATCCATGTGGGGGGTTGTATAACAAGCGAACCACATTTTAGATAAGAATTTTGCCACCTGCTGTTGTTAGGCAGTTTGCTCCCCCCGAGTCTATGCATTATTGTGTCACCCTGACACAAGGTGCTTTTCTTTCCCCAGAGGATCCCAAGTCAATCTCCCTTCCTGGCCTAAAGTGTGACGGATGCCCCTCCCTCACCCAGTCTCCAATCTGGGAGGGAACCAGAGAATGGGTGTGTATGTTCCACAATGAGGAAAGTGGACAGAACAGAGGGTGCCCAGGCACGGAAAAGTCAAGCTTCGCGCCTCCTAGGTTTGACTATTGCTTCAAAACTCCTGAGAATATTGTGCTTTCTCCACCCTTACCTCTATACCCTTACCCAATCAAAAAGTCACAGAGAGTTATTTACTGAAACACAGCAATACAAACACGGTAACTTAGCCTGCTCTTCTGCATTTGCCCATTCCACCACGTATGTCCACTGTGAACAGAAGACAGTAGTTTGCTTGGTAGTTTCACGAAATGGGAATAAGAAAACTTCCTGTTTCAATAGGGTAGAATAAAATGACTAGCTTGGTAGGGGGAAAAGACACTGCAAAAAGATGGCTTTGCTACTTTCCAAAGCTATTTTCCTAAATGTACTGTGATAAAAAGATGAATTTTTCTAAGCAAACCCCAAATTCCCCATCCCCCAACAGCCTTGGACAAAGCCCAGGTGGCTCCATGAGCAGAGAGACGCCAAACCCAGGTGAAGGAGTCCATGCCCGAGAGGGCTGTCTGTTTGGGGTATTTTCTCTAAGCTTTTACAAGGCAGCATGATTTAGGTCCAGGAGTCACAGGATTGGCACAGTCTATTCTGTTTCTTCACCTCCCACTTCGTAAGAGCTAATGTAAAGACTTAACAATGCTCAGGCTGGGCTCTAGGATCTTGCTGCGCGCGTCCAAATTCCTCTCCTCTCACTAGCTGTAAATTGGGCAGGTTTCCTATCCCTGCCCTTGCCTCGGTTTCTTCATTCCACCCTTGAATCAACCATGGATACTAAGACATTTGAAGAGCTCAGGTCAGGAGATCCAGCAACCTGGATTTAATTACAACTCAGCACTCGCTAGTTGTGAAAACTTGGGCAACGTACTCAACTTCTGTTAAATTAAGTAAGAGAAGAGCGAGACCATAACAACAGTACCCCCTCCCAGATTCATGGTGAAAGGTAAATGAAATCGAGAAGTATAGAGCCTATAACCATGCGTGGCACACCCAGTTCGGTGTTGAAGCTAGAAACAGTCACAGTAGTAATACCGCATCCCTGGTCTTCTGTCCTATGAGACTGAATCCCCAAGGCCAACCAGCAGGGAAGGAACAATCTTCAGCCAGCAGACTCAGCCTCGGGCCAGTTTCTGATCCAACCAGCATATCAGCCTCAGGCCCCCAGCTACCAAGGCCCGTGGTTTAATGCAGAGATTCATGAAGCATGAAGCTAGACACTTCCATGCCTGCTAAGCTGAGCTGCCTCCACACCCAGGCCTGTCATGGTTGCCCAGGCTCTGTGGCTGGCCTTCAGCACAGTTTCTTGGCTCACATGCCAGCGCTGGAGTTTCACTCTGAACTGCAGTCTCCTCAGTCTGGGCCTGATATCCATAGCCGTTATGGCCACTGCTGGGCTCCCTTTACTTCCTGTGCCCGAACCTCACACTTGTCTGCATCTTCGCCCCCTTCCCTTCCATCCTCCATGAGTGAGCACAAGAGAGCCAGAAGCTGGTGTTGGGCATTGTACTGGCCCACCTGTACCCCAGGCCCTGGTCCTGGATGCCCTCTGCCTGACCCTGGGCCCCCTGGCACCTGAGCTGTGCTCTGTGAGCATGCATGCCTCTGTGCAGCGTCCACAAGAAGCAGCAGCCAGGCAGCCTCGTGGGTATCACACCTGCCTAGAGCCTAACCTACCACCAGGACCGCACCCCCGACCGGCAGTTAAGGACATCTGCAGGCTGGAGCTGACTATAGAGGAGGTCTGCCACTTTCCCCAGCTGCACCCCCTCCCTGGAAGCCCCTCACCTACCAGGCCCAGCAGCATGCTGTCCTCCAGATCAAAGTGGAGAAGATGAGGTGGGTGGAGGCCTTAGCTCAGGAGACTGGGGGCTAGGGACAGCCTCCAGGTGGACCGGCGTCCTCCTGGGCCAAAGGTCCGCTCAGGAGCACATCCCAAAGAGAGTGGCCCTGAAGGAGCAGCCCATGTGGTCACCAGAAGAGCAGCAGCCCCAAGTGCCAAGGAGGCAGCCCCCAGCTACCCAGGAGCACTGGGCACTATGGTGGTCAGGGGCGACACCTGGTTCTGCTTTCAGGAGGTTGCCTCCAAAGCAGTGCAGGGCCACCCTATACATCAAAGACCTGACTGCATAGTCCAGACCCGCGCTGGGTACCTCGGACCCATGCTAGATGCTCCGAATCCACACAGGATGCCCCAAACCCATGCTTCACACCCTGGCACTGCTTTCTCTTCACTAGAAAATGTACCAAAGCATGGACACCCCCAAAAGTCTCTATACAAGTCACACCTTTATAAAAAGTCCCATCCAAAGCTAAGACTCCTCCCTGTGCTCTGGGTCTTGGACCCTCTTCCTCAGGGTCCTTGTTTCATCAACGACCCTCTGTACGGCTAACCTCTGCTTTCCACGGCTCCTCTCAAGCCTCACCCAGCTTCCCAAAAGAAAAAGTAACCCTTTGTTTCTCACCATCCCCTGGCCTATAGTTTTCTTTCCTCAAAAAGAGTTGTCTACATCTAGAGTTGAATTTCCTCCGACTGACTCTTCCATGTAATTCATTGTGATTTCTCTCCTCCACTCCCCCCACCCCACCTCCCCACCCTCTATTCCTCATGTTGGCCATGACATCCCAGACCCTGGCACCTCTTCACTTTCCTAACATCACTCCCTTTCTGACTCCATGGCTGCCCTGCACACCCACCCAGGTACCCAGGGGATCGGAATGACCCACATGATACATCAGAGAAGCCTCACGCAGGCCTCTTGACCCATCTCTCACCAAGGCCTTCTCAGTCTCCAGAACAGGAGGATTGGGACTTTACTCTGTTAGGAGAGCCAGGTACATAGGCCCAACAGGTCATTGGAAATGTTCATCAGTGACTCACAAGAGAAGGAAAACATTTGGCAATACCAGCACGTGAAATATGCTCCCCATCCCTTTCCAACCAGGTCTCCATGTCGATTTACCAATTTCCATTCTTCCTTTCTAATGCTTATATACATTTACGAGGCACTTTGCTTACAGATATACTTCACATTATATAGCTGAACCAATGGTGAAACAGAATTTGCTCTGGGGATGCTCCGCTATAAACAAACTGACAAGGCTGCACCTACCCACACAGGGAGGCTAACAAAAGTGCCTCTATCTCAGGAAAGCTTTTTAGAGCAAAAGGCATTTGAAACAGTTGTACTCACTGCAGCTTTGAAGCAGACCCCTCCACACTGAAACTAGCATGAAGTTTACTCAAAATTCACAGCGCTGCATAAAGGACTATTGAGAAAACTCTAGGGGCAGCTGAAAAAACACAGGGAACTAGGAAGCAGGCGTGCTGCCAGGCACTGGGGCAGCCTCTCCAGCTAAGCCCTCTAAAAGTTGGAGCAGAGGCCTGCAGATGATACACATAAGGACAGAGGACCCTCGGGCACCAGGACATTGGGCATCACACCAAGAAGCAAGGCAACAGTGAGGAGTGGACACAAAGGCAGGAAGTGAAGGCAAGGACAGCTACCAAAGGCAGGGCCAGACTTGGTGGGTCTGCCCACCAAGAAGATCTGGGAATCTGTCCCCAGCCCAGCATGGGTTCATAGAATATCTGAATTAAAAGGGCATCTGGTGATCAGCCAAACAAGCATGGTAAAATTACAGACAAGGTACCCTTTCCTCTCCCTACTCTCCCTCTCTCTCCTCTTCTCTTCCTGAACAATGCAGTTCTAAGCCCTTCAGAGCCATGTAGGCATAGTTTGGGGTTGAGGCAGGGAGGTTGGGGGTGCAGGGAGAGCCGAGATGGAGCAGAGCAGAATGTCCAGTACAAGCAGAGTGGAAAGGCTGTCTGCCTAGGAGGCACAATGCAAGGGAACATCGCCCAGAACCCAAACCAGGTGAGAAAGGCATCCTTGCTGTCAGTGATACAGTGCTGTGTTTCAGAGCCTGAGCCCTAAGAAGACCAAAGGGAAACAGGCTTGCTAGAGCATCAAAGCCCAGTGACCTGGCATGAGGGTAAGAGCCTGGGTAGGGGGCAGAGGGCATTTGCATGAGGTGTTGGGGGTGCCAACATAGAATGCAGGAGCCCGGTAGAGGTGAGACAGGCATTTACGCATGAGAAGAGGAAGCTGTAGAGAAGACAGCAATGGGACATTGGCTATAAACGGGGATTGGTCAAATGAATGACCAGGCCAAGGATAATGGGAACCACTTCTGTCATCGTCAGAGGTGTTTTCACAAGTTTTGGAGAGAAAACTAGAATGAATCCTCTAGTGTTGGACTGGAATTAAATGTACTGGTGTATAAATTCGTAACATTCTGCCGAGAGACAGAGACACTAATAACTACAGATACAACTGCATGCTTTGACTTACATGTACACAGGCATGAACACACATGGCTTCTGTTGAGAGCCTGGCACAGCAACATCCAAGAGCAATGGCACATCTAGTGCCCAGACCTTTGCCTCTGGGTACCACTCCTCAGGGGAGGGGCAAGGAGATCCTTGAGGAAGTGACTGACTCTAGGGCTGGGCACATACAGGATGAGCCTGGAACATCTTATTGTACCTGGAAACAGCAGAATGCTCAACTAATGAGGGGACAGACAAGTCCAAAGGACACAGGAGCCAGACTGAGATAATCAGGTATCGCCATAAATAGTAATGCATTAGCACGGGCACAAGCTTATTCTAGCATAAATAAACAAGTGCATGAATTGAAAGCCTATGAGGAAGACAATGTTTGCCAGTTTCAGTCTTTCCCTCTACATATTTATTTATTAGAAAGAGGAAAACGACTAACTTCTCTGCTCTCCAGCCACCTTCTTGCAGTTTCCCCATGGGGCTTCCCTGGCTCCTCCCTGCCTGGGGCCTGTACACATGAGCCACAAGCCCTTCTGCATCTCACACTGTGTAGCACGTGAGTTTATTATCTGCTGAAAAAATATTAGTATGAGTGAAGGAGAAACAAATTTAGAGTCCTCTGGATTATTTTTTCTTAGCCTGGATCAGTGATAGAGGAGAACATGGGTCAGAGGAGTGAAAACTTTAAAGGCCAAGCTTAAGGAGGACAAATGTTTTTAGTTACGGAAAAAGAAATAATTGAAAATTTAAATTTTTTTGTCCAGAAAGACAAAGAATAAATAATAAAGTATATGTTACTTCCAGGGCACTGCACATAAATGTGAATGAATAAAAGTATTTATTGAACGTTAGAAGACATTTTCTGCAGGACACTGAACCTTCCAGTTATTCTGCAATTGCAGCAGTAACAGTAATAATAATGGCTATTTCTAGAACACTCACTCCATTCAAGGCACAGTGTTACATATTCAATATTTATTTAATCCTCACAACCAACCAATAAAATAAGTATTAGATTAGCCTCCTTTTACAATTTCAGAGATAATTTGCCCAAAGTTGCAGAGCTAATGACCGTCATCTACCTAATTCAAGAACCCGCTGGGCTCTAAATACTGCCTGCCTCTCATCAAAGCAGCCTTGGGAGATTTCTAGAGGAAATCATCACAAGAGGCCCTGGCTGGGTAGCTCAGTTGGTTAGAGCATTGTCCCAATACAACAGGGTTGGAGGCTCGATTCCTGGTCAGAGCACATACAAGAATCAACCAATGAATGCATAAATAAATGGAACAACAAATCAATGTTGCCTTCTCTTTCTCTTTCTTTCTCTCTTTCTCTCCCTTCCTCCCCCCACTTTCCTCTCTCTCTCAAATCAATAAATAAAATTTTCTTTCAAAGTATCACAAGAAAAACTCTAATATCAACATCATCCTTCTGTAACCCATCCATTTCCACAGCACAGAAAATATAAGTACCCACCTTATACGACCTGGGCTAGACCACATTTGTCACTTGAACATTTTCTGACTTTTTAGTTTTTTAGATTCTTTTTTTAAAGAGATATTTTTACCCATCCATGCACTAAAATCTTGTGTTTGCATACCTCGCCACCTGATAGTATACGGCTCTAGCCAACTGCTCAAAGTTTCTGAGTTTGTGGAGACGGCAGAAATTGCTCAGCCTTCCTGTCCCAGATGCGGAAGCTGGGACCTCGAGGCACAAAGGGCCTTGCCTTCCTGGGAGCTCCAGCTAGCTGGGGGCAGTCAGACACAAAGAGCAGTCCCTCAACCCTGAGTCCAATGCTTTTGATGAATAAAAGCCTAAATTACTGTGGACGGTGCTAAAGATTGAACGGGAAGAAAAGCCTGCTTATCAAACTCGCATCTCTTTATTGAAACCGTTTAATATAACTAGTGAAAGAGTTCATTCTTAACAGGGGACAGATCTGTCTATTGGTAGATCTCAAACCTTTTCCTCGCCATTCACCAACGCGACGGCCATCTCCGCCTTCCACATAGAGAAGAAGCCCCGCTCAGAAGGGACACAGCGTGGGTATCCTCCCCAGCGTCTGAGCTCCTTTGCTCCCTCTGCGCCACCGCAGTTTCAAATGATGGCAGTCAAGGAGGTTTTTACATCTTTAACTGCAACTGTGATTTCACCCATTTCTTCTGAATCATCACTTCAGATAAAAACCCCATTCTGTTGACTTATTCCATGTTGCCTACCTCCCTCCCCCACTCTGGCACACACAGGGCTGCTCCTCTGCCTGCAATAAACTCCCACTTGTCTGGGAGCTCGGCTACGAGCAGCCCATTTCTAGTGCTCTCTCCCTGTCAAGCTATGCAGAGGTTGGAAAAGAGATAAGAAAGATATAAATTATATAACTTAAATAGTGTATAAGATACATAAGTTAAATATATATTTATAAAATAGTATGTCTTATAAAACATAAATACATTAAATACATGTAAGTTATATAAATTAAATAACTTATAAGTTATAGAAGTTACATAAGCCTATTTTACCTAATAGTTTTACCCCATGTGTTTCTTCTGCAGATGTGCTAATATAAAGAACAGTAAAAAAAAAAAATCACTAAAACACAACAAGAACAAGAAAGAGAAAGGAAAGCCAAAAAGAAAGCCCAAAATAACCCACAACTAGGGGTAAAAAAAAGTCAGTCATGGGAGAGAAGCTGAGAATGCCAGAGGGTTGGAAAGAGACAAATTTAATTGCAGACTTTCAGGGAAGACACTAAGGCTTGCTAGAAGAAAGCAAGCCTGCTTGGAAGAAAGACAGTGCATCTGATGACCCAGTCAGAGATGGCGGAAGCTGTGCATTTTTAAATTGTGTGACTCACTCCTTAGGGTCAAACCAGAAATCAATTAAGTGAGGGAAAAATTTCCAGAGAAAAATCTGTCTGTAAACAGGGTGGCGGGGGGCTGGCTTAGGGAGGGGAAATCAATGACATCTAATGGGAACCATGAACATGAATTGGACAGCTCTGATGATTCTGTGCCTCAGAATTGCTCACTGCCTCCCCCCAACTCCAGCTGCCCCCATTTCACTGCAGAAACATGAATACACACGAAGTGGAAGCAAGTGCTCTGAAGGTTAGAGACGCTGGGGCCGGTGGGAAACACTGAAGGACGAAAGTTACTCTTTGCAAATGAACATCTGAAGTATCTCAAGGAGCGAAATAAGAAAATCAAACAACACGCCCCCCTGGGAAATCTCAGAAGGTCATGGTTTTCAAATGTGTTTAGACGAGGATTTCTCTGTGTTTGACTATTTGAAAAGCAAATAACCAGGTATCACCATGGAGAAGGCGCACAGAGCAACCACAGGGCTAATAAATAAGTGGTTGATGGAGTGAAAAGACACCCCCTCCAAATCCCCAATGTACTTGGTCAAGAAAGTAGGACTGAATGGACGTGAGGTGGCCCAGGCCCAGGAGCAGAGGACTTGTCCCCTGTCCCTGTCATCTACGGGGTGCACTGCCGTATCAGCCTCTGTGCATGGACAGAGCCAGGAAGGAAGCCTCTTCCCTACTTTGCCATTGCTCTTGTATACATAGACTTTCATTAACATCCTGAACAACTTCACACTTGCAATCTCTTAAGGAGACATTCATAAGCATCAAGGTCTCCTCATTTGTGACCCACACCTAGCGTCAACAAGGCTCCACCCCCTTGGGAAGAGCCATGAAGTTGAAATAGTGTCTGTGTCAGCCGTCCGAGGGCCCAGAAAGCCTGTCTTCTCCCAACTTAGATGAAGACTCTGAACCAGGACAGTGCTGCCTGGCATAAGCACCAGGGAGACGCGAATTAAAGAACCTCAGAGCAACCAGCAGTTGTCATGGTAAGATCTGTCCATGCCAAGGACGTGGATTCTAACATAATCAAACACTGTGGAGGACAGAAAAGTGGCAAAGGATGACAGGGGGTACAGCTGGCCACTATATTCTGTCTGATTTGGCTCCCAAGGTCCCATGGATCTTTGCAGTCTTTTTTCTAAATCACATTATCTCTTTCCCCCATCAACACTGATTAGAATGGCAGCATTCCTCTGCCTTACAACTGCTTCTAAGCATCATTAAGTGCCCAAGTGTTTGCCAAAGAAATGTAATACTTCAAAGGCTGTATTCAAATAGAACTATTGTCTCTGGGCTGGATGGGCCAATGTTTGTCAAATTTTAATGCACATACAAATCGCCTGGGGATCTTGTTAGAATGTAGGTTCTGATTCAGCAGATCTGGGTAGGATTGGAGATTCTGCATTTCTAACAAGCTCCCAGGTGATGCCCAGGCTGCTGGTCCATGAGCCACACATTTGGCAGCAAGGACTCAATCCATTCAAACCACAGAATCAAGGGAGCAAAGGAGTTCATCCCAGTAAAAAATAAATAAATCATGTCACACTGAAAGATCGTCTCCAACAACCAAGTAAACATCCTTTTAAAAATTACCAAAGCAAAAACCCAGGTCTCCTGCTTTCTCACTTCTCAAAGTCTTTATTAATATCTGTCAGTCAATGGAGACATTTCTGAAAGAAACTAGATCTTTCTGAAAGCTACTATTTAAGTTCCCTGGACCTACAATTTATGCTGCATCAAAAAAGGAGAAAAATACTAAAACATTAATAATGGGAGAGTCTGGACACCTAACCTTCAATGTCTGTAATGAAAATAGAAGTGAGATTCAAAGTATAGTCTCCATGGAAGAAGTATACAGAAGAAGGCAGTAACATCTCTATGCTGCACTGGTGTGAACCTGAAACCAAGTAATTAGCCCACTAATAAACAGAGCACTGGCCTCTTATCTCCCTTACAGCTGAGGATCATTCCTTCTCCTGCACCCTGCCAGGGCCACAGGGAAAGTCCCTAATTCAAGATCCAGCAAAAGAAAGAAAATAATGCCATATCTCAAAGTACCGTTTCTTCAGTTCTCTCTCTCACTTCCAATCCATCATTCTGAGCTGAGAACTCACAAAAATGAACCCAATGAGTGGAAAAGTAAGCAGAAAGACAGAAAGAGAGGGAGGGGGTAACTACTCATGTTTACGAGCTTGTAACACAAAGCAATAATAGTGAGGGGCAGGCTCTCCCCCCCCCACAGCCCCCCCCCACTCCAGTCTCATGTCTGAGTAAGCATGGGTCATACCAGGCAATCCACAAAGGTCAGGGGTCAGGGTGAATGCTTCAGCCAGGGAGCAGGGTTTGGAGATACTCAGGCAGTTCCTTCCCTCCCCCGGGTGAGGAGCAACAGACCCTGACACAGGCACCCCACAACTCAAATGAGGGTTTCCTGCCAATGAGCCAAGAACTTCCAGATGGGGGAGCAAGGCGAGAAGCCATGCTGGGAGAGTTTTCCCACAGGGCCCTGCCAGCAGAGTTCATTCCTCAGACATACCACCCCAGGCTGCAGCCAGAGTTCAAGAACGAGAGGGCAGAAACGGTTATATTCTTTGATTGTACGGAAGAGGGATCAGTGGGACTTCCTGTGTGGACCAAGGACTGAGGCAGTCATGTGGTATAACACACATCCCCCTCAACAGAGGTCTGCCAATCAGTACAAATTTCTACATGTCAATCTGACTTGATAGAATGTGATATAATTAAAAAATCATTTGTGTGGTGTGGTTTGAGACCACAGATCCTGCCTTATTTTAAAATTCATGGATAGCATGTATCCAATTTATTTTCAAAACGAGTGGTTTACTTATAAAGAAGTTTTTCAGTTCTTGGTTGGAACTATGTCTGACTTTTATGTCCTACCCAAAGGCCTCAAATTCTGCAAATATTTTCATTTATTAAATGTTGTAAACACCTGGGCACTTTATAGACATTACAGACATTTTTACACACAAAAAGTTAGAGTAAATGTTGGAAATAAGAGAAAGCAAAAATAATATAAATGACACTAATCTCACGTGTAGCATTTACACCGCAAAACGCAGTGAGCACTTAATTCTTGCATTTCTGAAAATTAGAGCCTAACACGATGTAGAGTTAAAATTATTGAAACGGCATATCCCAGCAAAAACTGATACCCTGCTGGTTAAAAGCTGGAAAGCTGTTCTAAGTTTCATAGTGTCTTGCATCCTAAGAGAAGGAAGATTAAAGTTCTTTTTGGAGCGTATCTTCCATTTGTTTTGGTGACTAAAACTTAAATTTTCAGTTCCGTGTCAAGACGGCTACCCAAGGAAACATGGCTATTGGACATAAATTTCAGGAGACACGTTTCAGCGCAAATTTGGGTGTTTGAATGGGAAATGTTTCTCCTCTGTACCTATTTACAGGATCTGAGCCTTCGTGTAACTGTTTTCTGCAAACGGCCTCCTCTTTGCATTCCGCTCAAGGAGGTGTTCACTAGAGATCAGAAGCAAAGCCCTAATGGTTTCAGGAAACAGACACAAACTTTGAACCAGGGGAGAGATTGGGAGAGGGAACTGCTCACGTCTTGCTGCAGCTCAATGGAAAGGGACCTGTTACTCATGTGCATAGACACCCCACCTCTCCACACTGGTACTCGAAACAGAATACCTCAGGCTTTGGGACACATGCCAGTGATGGATGTGTGCGTTCCCATGTAACTGTCATCTGGGGGCCACAGAGCCAGGCCAGATCCTGTAGGTAGGGGCCTCCCTGATGACTGTCACAGCAAATATTTGTGCAATTGCAAGAAAGCATGCAGGGGAGACAGGTGAAATTCTAAAATATATCTCCTTCAGACTGATGAATTTTAAAAGGCACGCTTCTAGGCAGACAAATTACAGAAAGGATGCTCCACTTGGAGCTAAGGGATCATAAAAAGGGCCCTTTTCCACCTGGTGCCAGGACTTGGTTCTGTTGACATTCACCAGTCCGACCATGACTCTTCGGATTAGGACCACCTTCAGTGAGCATCTGCGAATTACAGCAGATGAATAAATGAACTTGAAGCCAGCCAGCTTGTGTGTTCACAGAAAGGAAAGAACCTCATTTGGCTTTTGGTGCCTTCTTTTTTAATAACCATCTATTAATTGTCCAATTATGTGTGAAGGGCTCCAAAATAACCCAGGGGATTGGTTCTTCTGGAAAAATCATTCAGTGATTTGGATCTAAATTTTTCCATCATCTTGGCTACCACCACATAATTCCATTACTTAGAATTTGCTTCTTTGTGCTCCTGAAGTTAGTAGGAATCTGAAATCTGAATCTGAAAATGCCCATATGGTAGTCCTCATTGCTCCCTGAGAAATTTCCTGTGAGAAATGCCATCAGAGTGGGATTTATAATTTTTCCTTAAGAGGCCATATAATTATCACCTTGCGGGGGAGAGAGGACAAAGCGTCATGGACTTTCGGTTACACCAGACAACCTGCATAGGTCTCATGGGCAGAACTGGAAGAGACCAACCATGTCTATGGATTGGAAGATGAACTACAGCAAATGTCAATCTTGCCCCGCCCAAGTTAATATACAAGTCTAATGTAATTCCTATCAAAATCCCAGTAAGATTTTTGTAGTCACATTATTCTAAAATTTATATGGAAAAGCAAAGATACTAGAATTACTAACACAATTTTTGAAAAAGAAGAAGAAAATGGGAGGAATCAGTCTGCCTGACTTCAAGATGCATTGTATAGCTATAGTGACGAAGATCCTATTGGTGGAAAAGAACATAAAATTCAGAAATAGATTCCCAAAACTACGCCCAACTGATTTTGACAAGTGCAGAAACAATTCAGAGGATGGAAGGTAGCCTTTCTTCTAAAATGGTGCTGGAGCAATTGGACATCCACAGGCAAAAACAAGGAAGGAAAGAAGGGAGGGAGGAAATGAAACTCTACCTAAGTCTCACATCTTATACAAAAATTAACTCAAAATGGATCATGACCTTAAACATAAAATGTGATCATAAGGAGGGGATGGGGGCAGGAAGAAATGGGCGTGACTATAAAGGACAACATGGGGGACTGTGATGGAAATGCTGGGCATCTTGACTATATTAACGTCAAAATCCTGCCTATGATACTATAGAGTAATTTTGCAAAATGTGACCATTGGTGGGGGTGGAGGGAGATGGGCAAAAGGTGCATGGGGACTCTCCGTTTTAGCCATGACACCTGCGTATGAATTTACACCTATCTCAAAGAGTAGAACTTAAAACTAAAATACCTCTTTCAAAACTGTAATCCACAGTTAAGCTCAAAACAAGACAGAAGGTCTCAATGTGCCAAAAGGGGAGGGAAAGGAGAGGCAAGTGGGAGCTGAACCTGGGGGACTGTTCCTGGAGAGAGCCATGACCAAGGGATCAGGCTGAATTTCCCAGCCAGGCTGGAATTGAGGCTGGGGTTCAGGATACAGCCAAGAACTGTATTTTGATAAAGCATGAGCTGAGAAAGACTGTCCCTCGCTGTGAACAGGAATTAAAAATACTTCTTTACTGACTCAGGTACAGTCTAGGTAGTGGGTACTTAAACCAAGTCCTTGGTGGAAGTGGGGTACCCCATGAGTCTGAACCTCAGTGCAATTTCACACACAAGTGTGGAGTCTAACATTTTAGACTATCCTCCAGTGCAAAAAATCTAAACTGAAATACTAACAACAAACTAACCCAGAGCAGTCCTGTAGGGCCCCTGGCAACAGCAGATCCGAAGCCACCCACTGGGACTCTCACAGATCACAGCTCCCACTGAGGATGAGTTCTGAGTCTAATTGATTAAAGAACACAGTTTCTCCATCAAAGAATGGAGAGTGAAACAAATCAACTAAACTGTTCCAAAGGAACAAATTCCATAACTTCAAAGTTACAAAAGTGTTGAGGGGAAAGGGTGATGCAAATGGTTGAGACAGACAGAGGAAGAGTTAGCCAAGCTGGGGACACAGGCTCACTGTCTGGAAGCAGCCTCCGGGGCATGGGGACCAGAGCCCAGTGAAGGAAGGTGGTCATCCCACAGCTTGCCATGGGTGACCTTTCTTGGGGGTTCAGGTTGCAACCATCTGAGGCTGCTCCAAGGGAGACTAAATGAACTTCAAATGAGAGACAGTTCCAAGAGAATACGGCCCCCACCATTAGGATGACCACATCTGAAGCAAAACATATGCCAGCCCTGAGCCATGGCAATGAGAAGCAGATGTCCTGCTGCACAGGACAGTGTTTCCTTCCTCAGAAAGCCCTCCCAGATGCCACCTCCAAGCTCCTACCTCTGAGGGGTGGGAGGCCTAGAGGCAGCATCTCCTAAGCCTGCCATCCTGGGAATCTGAGTAGGAGGGCACCCCTGGTGAAAGGCAAAATAAACACCCTGCAGATCAGGCCCTGGACAAGTGATCAGGTAAAAGCAGACACAAGTCCAACCATTACCCTTCTGACTAGGACCACCCTCGGTGAGCACTGGTGAATTACAGCACATGAATAAATGAACTTGAAGCCAGCCAGCTTGTGTGTTCACAGAAAGGAAAGAACCTCATTTGGCTTTTGGTGCCTTCTTTTTTAATAACCATCTATTAATTGTCCAATTATGTGTGAAGGGCTCCAAAATAATCCCAGGGGATTGGTTCTTCTGGAAAAATATCATTCAATGATTTGGATCTAAATTTTTCCATCATCTTGGCTACCACCACATAATTCCATTAGTTAACATTTGCTTCTTTGTGCTCCTGAAGTTAGTAGGAATCTGAAATCTGAACCTGAAATGCCCACATGGTGGTCCTCACTGCTCCCTGAGGCCATTTGGAATTGAGAAGGTCCCATTCTCTTCCGCAGCCTGGGAGCAGCTGAGAGCAGCGGTACCCCGCCCACTGCAGGCTGCTGTCACCACCACTTTAGCCTGTACTCTCCACGCCTCCCAGCTTGATCAACTTTAACTTCATGCACTTTCCCCTTAACCCATTTAGAGGCCAGGACCAAGTGCATCGAAAGTGCTCAGTTGACATGTGTTGAATGCATCTGTGTACAGATGGGCAGTGGGTGTGCAGGTCAAGATGCTAGGGACAGGGGAGGGAGGGCATGGCGCCAGGCACTCACCAGTCCATGGCAGGAACTGAGGGCAGCAGTCCCCACTCGGGTGCCTTGCTGCAGGACTGTGCCCCTGAGGTGGCAGGGGGGCCCGGAGGAAGCCACCATCTTAACATGGGAGAGATTGCCATGCCTTCTCTCCACAATGGAGTTCCTGGACAGAAATCCCTGATTGACCGTCAAGTTGAAAAATAGGTCCTTCTCCTCATGCGGAATTCTATAGTACACCCGGTCCTCTGGGCCATCCACGGCCCTTTTCCTCCTGCCGCTGGGGAAGGGATGCTGCAAGCCATACGACAGAAAATGCCCCCTCGCATCTACTCGGATGGGCGCCACCACATGGTATTCTGGCAGGGCCTTGATGAAATGCTCTGGAAAAAAAAAAGGAGACACAATAAAGCAGAGATCCCTGCTGAGTCCTTCCATTTGGAACTCATATTTTGGATTGTTCAATACAAAATCCCACTGTTGGCTGGATGTTTCGCGATCCTTTCCGCCATAGAAATAGGGTCCATGGTAAATTCCCTGAACAACTGACCCAGGTCTCCTGCCTCAATGACATGTGACCATCTAAGCTGACACTGAGGCGTAGCTCTGGATGTCAGATGGTTTACCAGAGACAAATTAAGGTGAGAATTAATTTATAAGGAATACTCATATAGGAAGAAGGCAAGATCAGTATGGAAAACAGGAACATTTCAGGTCTAGAGTTCATTAACACAAATCACAGCACTTCACTTTTTATTAAGGAGTTTAAACACCTTGGGGAAGTCCTGTTAAGTCAGGGTGAAGAAAAAAGGCAGAACCCAGAAAGCCCGTCATGCACACTCTGGCAAACCTCACACCAATGACAGGGTAAGTGGCCCATAATGTGGCTTAAAGGAACCTGGTGTTTCTTTTTTATTTTTGTAAAATATACGAAATAAAAAGGTAAGTGAACCCATGAGGACCTGGGGCATGGGCAGAAAATATAAAAATTGCCACTTTAACAATGCAAAACGGGATATCCATTCTTTCCACACACAAGAACACATACACTCGCTCACATTCACACCCCCCTCCAGTTCCTCATCTTGATGGTCGAGAATAACAATGAATCTAACTTCTAGGGAGTAATTATTACTCTGGAATACAAACCACTTAAAGCAAACCATTAACACTTAGTAACATAACTAATCTTTCGCTTGAGGCAAATAAATAGAAAAAAAAGAAAACAAAAAGGAAGGAGGTAAAGGAAGGAAGGAAGGAAGGAAGGAAGGAAGGAAGGAAGGAAGGAAGGAAGGAAGGAAGGAAGGAAGGAAGGAAGGAAAGAAGGAAGGAAGGAAGGAAGGAAGGGAGGGAGGGAGGGAGGAAG
>VMDR010000467.1:123371-185287 GCA_007922815.1 Macrotus californicus | reverse complement strand
TGCTCCTGTCCTTCCCCAGCTACTGTGCTGTTCACAGTCTCTGTCAACACCCTCTTTATTCCTGTTCATGCTTTGAAGTCCCAACTCCAACTCTCCCTCCTCTTTCTCCTAATGTCTCTGGTTGAAGTTCTCTCTGTACCTCTCACCGCACCTCCATTCCTTACTTTCTGTAGCTCCCAGAATAGCCGCATTTCACATGCCTTTTGTTTATTAGTCTATCCCCACACCCTTTGGAGGCAGAGTCTTGCCCATCACAGCATGGATGGAGCAATGACCACGTTTGTAGCTGGTTCGTTCAAAGAACTGGACTTGATGGGGTGTAAGGATAAAAGACCTTCAAACACACTTTGTAGAGAGGTTCATCTCCACCTTAAATGAGCACAGAATCTCGCCCTTAGGTACTAACAAATCATCTCAATTTTTAGGTGTAAAATGTCCAGACCCATTGCTTCCAACTGCAGCAGTGAGGAGCAACAGACCACATAGTGACATGGGAAGATCTTCAAAACAATGCTCAATGACAAATACGAAACAAAACAACTTAATACAGAGCCATTTACACTAATGGAAAATACATGCTCACAGAAACAATACTACAAAGTTTGCCAGTAATTCGCGAACAAAAAGTACACATGGAACCCATTAAAATGGTCTTCTATGGGGAAGAATGGAAGTGGGGAATGGGGATTAAATGCATACATCAATAAAACAGAAATGGGGTTCTGCATAAATAACAATGCTATTATGCCAAGAACCAGGAGCCAAACTGACTCAGTTCTCTGTACCACCCACTCTCCAAGAACTAAGAACTAGCTGGACCTCTGTAGTATCAGAACTTCACTGCCCTGCCCTTCCAAGTTCAGGCCCCAGGAGAGGACTGGCCAGGTTGGGTGACGCAGCCGCCGTTGGCCTCTGGTAGTAATTCTCTCAGTAACTTCCCTTCTCCTCTGCTACTTGTAGTGATGTCTCTGACTCCTCCAGATTCAGAGCAGTGGAGGGAAGCCAGAGGCAGAAGAAGCCTTATTTAGCTGAACATCCAGGCAGTGGTCCCCCCACCCCTGCCACCTCCGTGTGTGGCCAATGGCCAGGTGCTGACTCCCTCTCTCAAGAGCAGATCTTACGTCCCTTATAGGGCCTGTCTCTGAAGATGCAACTCAAAGAGTTTAATATGATTTTTGAAAGCATAAATGAAACACTAAAGCACCTATTTTCCAAAGAATACAAGAGCAGACAAATGTATAGCTTTTGAGCAAGTTGCTCTTAACCTCATGGGTTTTTTAAAGAGCCAGCATAAGGTGGCTGTGTGATAATACAATGATAACAATTACTATAGCCATTTAATGAGCTACATTGCTGTGAGCCAGTTACCGTAAGTCCCTCTTTACTCAATACTCACAGCCACCATGAAAGACGGCGTTGTCCCCACTTCATAAAGAAACTGAGTCTAAGGCAGGGCACAGAGCCGATATGCAACATTACTTGAATTAAAATCTTGTGCTTCCTATTTCAAAGTCATGTTCTTGCTGCTGAACTTCAGGTGCATATATGCACTTGCTTTTGGCAGAGAATATTACAGAGTAGAGGTAATAGCACTGTCCCTGGCAATGACGTTCTAATAAGCAAAGAACTGCTTGACTTCTTTAAGAGGCCTCAGTTTGCCCAGTGATAAGTGGAGCTAATAACCACCTCTTTATCGGGCAGAGTATGGGAGATAAGACTGGCTGTGCCTCCTGATGTTATTACAAGGGAGGCAGCGCAGCCATGTCAGCCCCCAGGGGTAGGTGGAAATAGGAGGCCATGTATCAAGTGTGGTTAGTTCTGGTGGCCCAGCTACAGTTGCCTCATGTAACAGTGTCCTGGGCATAGTAACAGTATCTACCTCCCAGGGCAGTGTGAGGATCCAGTGTATGAATATAGCTAATAGATTCAGAATAGTGCCTGAAACGTAGCACTCACTAGCTATTGTTGGTATTGAAGACACAAACTTGGCTACCCATGATCTCTATGGCCATAGATACATATAACCTCCAAAGGAGGGAGGGGAGAAGCCCCCACTCACCTCAGGTTCCTCCCAGCAGGCGTTTCTTTTGGAAGATTAGGTAGCTATCACCTTGGCCAACAGAAAGCAGAGTCCCGTAAGGACGGAGAGAAAAGGTGTCAGGAATTAACAACAGCTCATAATCGTTACCATTGCCATGGTCAAGCACAGCATTAAAATTACACCAACAGTCTTGTCTAATGCTCAGAGTTCTCAGGGGTAGGTATTAACAGTGTCCCTTGCCTTTGCCTTAACTCTCACCTCTGTAAAAAAAAAAAAAAAAAAAAAAAAAAAAAAAATAATAATAATAATAATAATAATAATAATAATAAAAGGGGTGAGGATTCGTGCTAGGCAACCTGACCTCAGAGCCCACCCTTCTGAGCTAAGCCCCAGCTGCCTCTCGAGGGCCCGCTCTAGAGCGCCAGCACCCTGGCTGAGGGAAGGCTGGGATGCACTGAAAGGGCATCACAGGCCACTCTGGGGTTGGTGAAAACAAATGATAAGCCCCAAACACTTGGATTTGCCTTGTTTAAAATTCAACCTGAACCCACTAATACTCCATGAGCATAAGCACTTTTGAAAATACAAAATACCAAGTGATCTTTTACCCTCTGCTTCAAAAGAAAAGCGAAAGGTGAGAGAATATTCACCCAACAGCTTTTATAAATTTTAGGTTAAATCTATGATTATTCTTCCTGTTCATTTCTGTTAGAAAGCAAGTGAATTTCTAAGACTCCTTACTGAAAAGGGCCATGAAATTCCTATAATGGAAGTTCATTTTCAAAATTATCTTCCACAGATTGTCATAACCTTTCAACTATATTTTATTATAGAAAACCATGCATGTGAAGATGTTGTGGAGAATCATGTTGGTCCCCTCAAAGCTAAGGCACAGGAGGTCGGATCTGCTCCCCATCCCATGACACCGAAACCACAGAGCACAACAGCTCCTTATTATTAACGCACATAAAATATCAAAACTGTGGAGTCTCTTCTTACATTAAGAACATATCCAAAGTCATGTTCTCCTTGCAGAACTTATATTTTTTGCAAATGGCACAAATGCACAACTCTAACGTGTGTGTGGAAACATGGCAACACTCCCAGCATCCTTGCACGAGTCGGGGCACCCAGGGTACAGCTCGAACACGGGATCAAATGCCTGCCCTGTTGGCTTCATGGAGCTGTCAGAGCAAAGGAGGTCACAGAAGTGATCGCTGAGTCGTAAACAGTCCAGGGAATAACACACCTATGGGGACAGAGGCAGCGTGTTGTGAGCAAGAGGAGTGTTTCCTATTGTTCTGGTCCTTGGCTGGGAATGCTGTGGAAGGCATTGCACAACTGAACAGTGTGGAAATCATACTGAACAGAGCTTGTTTGCCAAATCTGCCTGTTTCTAGTCCCAGAAAGGACTGGATCTATCTCTCATACTCTTTCCTCGGTCTAAAATCCTGATTCTGCCCAACCCTCAGACCTAGGAGAAACCATAATGGTTACCTAGGTTCTGAACGGGTTTCCAACTGTGGGACTCTTCCTGTCTCTGGTGAAGTGGCAACTGGTTGGTGCTCAGTAAATACACGTTGACCAACAGACGGACCCCCGAGGCCGCCCATTCCTCATCTGTAAAAATAAGACAATGGGAGGAGTGATATCTAAAGTAATTTGCAAGTTTAAATGTTCAGAATCTGAGTGCAATTCAAAAATGTTGTCAGAGTTCCAGTGGAAGTCTGGGGAAACAGGCTAATGGCAAGCAGCAGGCAAGTCATTTGGAAGCAAAGCCCAGGTCATCCTATTCCCAGAAAGCCTCAAAATGTTCTTCCCTAACTAGTGTGTTCTCTCAACTTAGTCTTGGATTAAGGACACATAATTTGGCTATTAAAATCTGAAATTATTTTTAAAACCTTCACTACCTCCACAATGCTAATAAGCTCAGCTTGGAGCACTTTACAGCTCTTCTTCAATGTCAAATACTCTCAGTGCATAGCCCTACAGGTGACCAGGGGAACAACCATCTCCCACTTTCCAGGGAAGACAAAGCAAGGCCCCGAGCTGTCTGCTCGACACTAAGGCGAATTCTCTTTCTTACAAAGAAGATGCGGAGCAGGCAGAGCTGAAAACCGACCTAGGAGAATGTGCGTCTTTGAACCAAGCCATCTCCAAATGCCCTGGGAAGTGCTTGCAGGCTTTGTTTGTGCTGCCACAGAAGAGAGACTTTTCACAAAGGGGCTGTTTTTCAAAGAACAACAAACGCTGCTATTTTAAACTTGGGGGTAGGAGATGGTATCTGGACCGTTTACACAAGCGAGAGCTGGCTGACTGACATCCAACCCCAGTGCTGCCGGCTCCAGCTTCCAAGCAAAGCAAAGGGTCTGGCATCTGATGATCCTGGAAGTCTCAGCAGATGAGCTCTCCAGCAGTTTTGAACTCTGCAGTGTAGGCACAAACCCCTGCGTGGAGATCCTAAGAAGGGCGGGCTGTGATGTTCACCACCCAAGCGGTCTTGGGGATCAAAGGGGGGGTCAGGAAGCTGTGGCAGCTTCCCAAGACTTGAGCAGTCAGCAGACGTAGGACTTGATGGATGCTAACCCAGCACTCCGTGTGTGTGCAGAGTGCATGTGTGTGTGCATGCATGTGCATGTTGCCCCCATTACTGCTATTGGGCAATGCCGCTTCACTGTAAGGAGCCAGCCTCTGGAGTCAAGCTCCCTGGGTTCAAAACCTCCCTCCACCACTAGCGAGGTCAACACACTCTCCCCATTTCAGCTGCCTCATCTGTAGAACAGGGGCAGCCACCAGGGTCCCTGCACCCAGGGACCTGTTGCGGGTGACCAGTGGGCTGACACACAGAATGCCCTAGCAGCCACCTCTAGTGCTGTGACAGTTTTCAGCCAGAGGCACAGTGAACTCTCCACCAAACAGCCAAGTGTCTCTGACCTTTCCAAGTCCAATAAAATACCACCGCTTAACAATAATTACCGACAAGTTGTGCAGCACAACCCTCCAGTGCTTTCTAGGGCATTGCGAGCTTCACGGAATTCAGAAAGAGATGCAGCTGGCTGGGACCAGGAAGGCAGAACAGAGGAACCAGAGCCCCTAAGGTGGTCAATTTTCCCCAAAAGGACTGTTATTTTTAAAACACAGCCCTAAATCTTTCCAGGAAACCAAAACACAGCCAGGCTCACCCAGCAGGAGGGTGGAATCAGATTTCCCCTTCGCTGACCAGAAGTTTAAAATGAACTAGAAACGCTGCAAGGTCTGCCGGAGCCAGTTGGAACTTCTATAAAAAATCACGTTGCGTGCTCAGAATGCGAGAACGAGGGGATGAGACGGCGCGGCTTCAGAGGACACAAAAGGGGAAGGTGGGGGTGCTCACCAGCTACCTCTGGAGGGCTAACTGCCGCAGCATCGGGGAGCACAGATGGGGACACCCACCTTTCGGTAAGAATTAAGGAATCCTCACCTGAAACACCGGATTCTGAGAAACTGTTACTGAGCTCCCAGCTCCGATTTCCGTACAGCTCGCCCAAAAGGCTCCGCAGAGTTCAGCCCCGTGGGGGAGGGGGAAAGGGCGCCACCAACTTTGCACAGGTTTTACCTCCAGGGTTTTCAGATCAGATAAAGAAAAGCCACCCACCTTGCCTCCTGTCCGGGAAGCGCACCTGGCCGGGCTGCGGGTGTCTGCCATAGCACAGGCCCCCAAGGGTCAGGAGCTGGGCCACCACCGAGAGGTTTGCAAGCCACCTCCCCTGGACACATGGCATGATTCAGTTGTTGGGGAGAAGAAAAGTCACCCAGTTTTAGCTCTCAACTTAAGAAACTGAGTCCCCGCCTGTGGCCGAGCGGGGAGACGCCGAGGTGCATGGTCCAGGAGCGGGGCGGAGCGGCGGCAAAGCTGCCCAGAGCTCCCTTCGCTTTTTTAAGCAGAGCGAGGCTAGTTACCTTGATTTCCCTCCCTCCTTCTGAAAGGGGAGTGATTTCAGCTGACAGCCTGTGTTTGGTGCGGGGTGTGGAACGGGTCGGGGCGGGAGGGCGCAGCCCACCCCCGATCCCCACCCCTCTTTCCCCCGCGCCCAGCCTGGCGGCCGGCTCTGCGCATCTTCCTCCGGGACTCCCACCCCCGCGTTCCTCCGCCCCGCCCAGGGCCCGGGCGAGCTGGCCAAATAGGGGAGCCCCGCCAGAGCCACCTTGGGCGGGACTCCGGGAGGGAGGCCCCAGGCCAGCCCCTCACCAGGCCCAAAGGCCGGCTGAGGAGGTGGAGCGCAGGGGCGGGGCGGGGCAGGGCCCCCGCACTCCCCACCCTCCCAGCTCAGTGCTGCCCCCTTTCCTGCCCTCTTCCTCCCGTTCTGAACTTTTCCTGATGCGACTCACAATGCGGAGACGCCTTCCCGGCCAGACCCCGGCCAGACCTCTCTGGCATCCTCTTCCAGGGCAGGCTAGGACTCCCATTTCAAAAAATTAATAATAGATCTCTTTTCTCTTTGCCGAGTCGCACAAAGGGAAACGGTCCGAGCTGATCTGCTAGTTTGACCCTGGACAAGCCCCTTCCTCTGTACAAACGGTGACCTGAACAAACCATGAGGAGCCACTCTGAATATGTAGGTCTCACTGGTGGTTTTCTACCTTTATAACCCCAGGCTTCCTAGCCCAAATCCGTTCACCTAAAAGGACACCAGGAGAACAAAGGAAGTAAGCCAGCCCAAGAGGGTATCAGGTCTTTCTCCAGTTTACCTGAACAGGCTGCCTGAGGGGTGTCCATTCAGAGGCTTAGGCTTTACGTCATCCCTGAGAGAACGCCACACACCAGGGAGCTTGCCAGGCTTCCTGAGAATTTACTGGGATAATCCAGCCAAGATTCTGCACCTCTGGACTTAAATAGGCCTCCTTACTCCATTCAGGAGGAATTTGGCCCCATGTGGGTTCTCCGTGGATTCCAGCCAACCATATGTGTTCAATGAGAGGTTTCAGATATCAGCTCATCCCACCAAGCCCAGGGCTGGGGGGCAGCCAAATCCAAGCAGTGACCACGTACAAGGTGGTTCTCACAGGCCCGGGGGAGGGGAGAGTCTGCAGAACTTCAGACTGAACACGCACTGCGCTTCCAGGTCATGCGCTAGTTTCCTATGATTGCCCTTACGAAGTCCCATAAATGCGGCCACTTCAAACAACACAAATTCGTTGTCTTATGTATCTGGAGGTCAGAAGACTGAGGCAGGTCTCCCTGGGCTAAAATCACGGAGATGTTAGCGCAGCTGCATTCCTTGCTGGAGGCTTGAGGGGGACATCTGTCTTCTTGCCTTTCGCATTTTCTAGAGGCTGCCCCGTTCCTTGGCACATGGCCTCTCCTTCCCCATTGTCAAAGCCAGCAATGGCCAGTTGAGTCTTTCATGACACATCACACTGTCACCATCTCTTTTCCCTCCCTTTTCATTTATAAGGACCCTTGTGATTATAGTGGGCCACCAGGACCCTCCAGGATAATCTCATCCTAAAGTGAGCTGATAGCCACCTTAATTCCCCCTGCCACCTCTATCCCCCAACAGGTAATACAACATCTTACGCTACATCATCATGGGCCCGTCATAGACTTGCTGGAAAGGGCCAGGACATCAGTAATGTAGCAAACCAGGTCTGTGTGCTGCTTGACAGGCTTCAGTGAAAAAACCAGCATCACTCCTGTGGAATCTCTGCCAGAGGTACGTAGCCTGACTCTCGCTGTGAGGAAACATCGGACAAATGGAAACTGAGGGGTAGTCTACGAAAAACCTGGCTTTTTCTCTTCAAGTGACCATGAAAGGAAAACTGAAAAACTACTCCAGATGAAAGGAGAACGAAGAGATATGGCCATTAAAGGCAGCACAACCCTGAATCAGACCCTTGGTGACAAAGGACATTGTTGGAACAATTAGTGAGACTTGAAAGGGGAGAGAGGATTGCATGGCCCCGTGGTATTCCTGCTAAGTTCCGGGTGCTGATGGTCATGGTTGTGGTTGTGGTTGTGGTTGTGTAGAAGAATGTCCTTGTGTGTTAGAGATACGCATTTCAGGGTTTGTGTGTGTGTGTAGGGGGTGTCTTTGTACACAACTTGCTCTAAGATGATTCTGAACATGAAATGCTCTTTTTTTAATTTCACGTCCAACTATTCTGTAAGTTCTGAGATTGTTTC
Source organism: Macrotus californicus (assembly GCA_007922815.1). Classification (NCBI taxonomy): domain Eukaryota; kingdom Metazoa; phylum Chordata; class Mammalia; order Chiroptera; family Phyllostomidae; genus Macrotus; species Macrotus californicus. The sequence goes on along the minus strand of VMDR010000467.1, from coordinate 177,083 downwards.
TAAATTAAAAAAATCAGGTAACAATGTGTTCTCATTCTTTAAAATAATTTACTACGTGGTAGAGATGCTCTAGAATTGGAAATTAGAGAAGCTCAATAATGAGGAGCTAGTAGACAATGAAGTGCTCCTGTAGGGTGGCCTCTGAGCACCCAGGCTGAGAGCAGGGGAGGGGTGGCCATTGTCAGACTGGCCCTATGTTGGTCCTGAACCCCATGGGCACCAGCCCCTTTATTTTATTCTGCCTTAAAGATCAAGTCTGAATTTAAGAAGAGTGAATCTACAATTCCCAAGGAGAGGAAGAAATTAGGGATGAAAGGCGTCAAGGAAACTTTGAGCACTATTGCCTTAGCAAAAGAGAATACTTCATTTATTCGCCCAAGAATATTTCCTGACTGCCTACTCTGTCCACACGTTAGGAATATAGCAATGAAAAAAGTAGTCAGAGACCCTTTCCTCAGGCTTCACATGCTTTGGTTTGGGTTGTGAGAGAGGGAGGAATGGAGAGAAACGAACTAGTAAATATGTAATAGGGAAGACGGTGATGAGAACAGTGAGCAGGCTAAGGAAGACAGGGAGTGATAGGGAAAGTGAGCTCCTGTTTTCTATAAGGGGGGCAGTTTTAAGGGGTGATTCACTAGCTCACACTGGAGGTAGGGGCGGGAAGGGAGTCCTGGCTGTACATGCTCAACTGCACAGAAGAAAAACCGAGATGCAGAGACCAAAGATTGAGTTTGTTTGGTTAAAAAATGAACTCCACTCACTAGTAAATGCAGCTCCATCGGGGCCCCTGAAATCTGGCCTGAGTAGAGAGCCTCATGTGGAGGGCTGTGTCCGGGAGGCATGAGGGCAGTGTCGGGGAGGAATCAAGGTACTAAGGAACGTCCACGGCCCAAGTTTACCACACTTCTCACATCGCCTTATCCCCACTGAGCTCGACCAGAGCCTGTGAGTGGCCTGGGTTGGGCTTCTCCTCCACAGAGAAGCAGACAGTGTCCCGGAGGGCCATGGCCCTGACATTTATCACTGCTCTGTGCCACCCTCCAGGGGTCCCTGAGAGCAGAAGCTCAGCTGTGCCCCAAGAAACTCTGAAGTGAGCAAAGATTAGTTCAGGTAGCAAGAAGGATATACCTTAACAGTACCCCCTCTTTGGGAAGTGTCACTGAGGTATAATCGACCTACGATAAACTGTAAAGTAGCAATTTTCTAAGTTCTGACACATTTACACCCACACCATCACCACAAGTGTGTCTGTGTGTGAGCGCGTGTGCATGTCAAGCCAGAAGTTTCCTCCTGGCCCTATTTGCCTCACCCCCAACCCCAGGCAGCCACTGTCCTGCTTTCTGTCACAGGAGATTGGTTAGCATTTCTAGAATTTCATATAAATGGAGTCATCCAGTATGTACTCCTTTTATCCTCCTTTGTCTGCCATCTTTCACTCATCATTTTTATTTGAGATTCATGGCTGTTTTGTTTGTCAACACTTTGCTCCTTTTTCTTTCTGCATAGCAGTCCATCGTACAGATCCACCACAATTGGGCAAATCATTCTCCGTGTCACTAATTTATCTGTCAACCCCTGGGAGAATGGTGGAGAGAAAATTGGACATCTAGCCCAAAATCAGGCAGTACATACTACTGATTCACGTTCCAGATCTCTTCTTACCTCCGATGAAGCAAGGTTCCTACGTGCTCCGACAACTGCATTTCAGGGGACTGTATGTGTTTCTCTTCAAGGTAAAGTCATCTTAAGACACACACTCAAAATGATTTTTGAAGATTGACTTTGAAGTTAACCCTGGATTAAGATAAAATTCCTGTTATGGTTTTGTAGAGTCTCAGCAGAGCTCACCCACATGGCCTGCCAGGGGTGAGGTTATCTCCACGGCCAGGAGATGAATATTTGCAGCTCCTTGATTCTTCAGAGCACAGGAAGCCAGACTCTGTGGTCTCCGAGACCCTTTCCTGAGACTCAGGGGACAGTGGACTGAGGGCTAGATGCCTCTGCAGACACCTTACCCACCTCGGCCACACTTTCCCAATGTGCCTGCCAGGGTCACCTCCTCTGTTGCTTCATCCCCCTCTGAATGTGGTAGATAACAGTGACTCCATGCTGTCCTGCTAAATCCTGAGAAATCTTTTTTTCTTTTAGGATTTTAGTTGTTTACTTTTTAGAGAGGGGGAAGGGAGTGAGAAAGAGAGGGAGAAAAACATCAATGTGCAAGAGAGATGTGGATTGGTTGCCTCTCACAGGCCCTCAACCAGGGAGGGCAACCCAGGCATATGCCCTGGCAGGGAATGAACCAGCGACCTTCGGGTTCTCAGGCCAGCGCTCAGTCCCCTGAGCCACACCAGCCAGGACAAGTCCTGCTAACTCTTCCCCACGTCTCCCGACAGGCCTTGCAGAGCAAAGGCTTGTGCTGGCTCAGTCCCCTGCTTCCTGCCCTAAAGCGGTGGCTGGGATTCATATCTTGAAGGTGAGCAGGGCGATATGTGTACAGCAAGCCAGATGGAGCCTGTGAGGCTGGTGTGCGAAAATCAAGGACTCGGGTGTGCCTGTTGAGTCCGTGGGAGAGCCTGTGGAGGGCTGGTGGAGAGCAGGGGCGTGGCCCAGTGGTGAGTCAGAGAGTGGGCTACCAAGCTCATGTCAGGCAGTGAGGTTGAACTTGATGAATCTTAGGGTTCGTTATGATTGACTTTGCACTTGATTATAAATTTCAGGGACTGTGTTTTATCCATTTCTGCCTTTTCCTTCAAAGATAAAAACGGTAAATGAATATTTCATCAGAGGAGGGGTGTGGGTGGGGGACTTGGTGGGCAATGATCTACTTTGAGGCCTGAGACACCCTTGTATTTCAAACTCCATCTGACCTTGGGAAATAGATTCTGGTTTTAGTACTGGGCCTTTCCCTCCTCTCTTTGCCCTCAGGGATAAAATAGACTCCTTTTAGATTTGCTTAAAGCAAACGTAACTCTCTAAGTCACCAGTCACTATAGCAAGAAGAGGTTTGCTAACATCAACCTAAAGGGCACTTGCTGCAAGAATCTCTGTATGCCCTCAGCAGGAGGTGGGGCGTTGGCCGCTGCTCAGGGGCCGATGGTGGCCTTCTGTCACTCTCTCTCTGCACAGGGTGCTGGCTCCAGCATGTGCTCTTGGAATATAGTCAAAAAAAGGAACCAATAGCAGGCACTCTGCTGCTGAGGAGTTGGCAAGTGAGACCAAAATCCCAGTTTTATTAAAGGAGAGGGGATACAATATGTATAATTTCCTTCAAAATACTTTATTTTCTATAAAGGATATGAACCTTGAGATCAGTGAGGCAACGTTTCATCAAAAGCTCACACCAGTAGTCAGCCACTAAAAGCGCCTTGATCTGTGCCAAACACCAGATGTCTCTTCACTGGAACATTGAAGCAATGTGACTTGATGAAGCCATTGTAGAGCCACACCCCCATCTTGTACAAACAGAGCATAAACAGCCAGCCCAAGAGCCTTCCACTGTCAACCTCGAAGGTAATACCGAAAGGCAGTGTGCCCTTTCAACTTAGACAATTGAAAACGAATGGGTGCCGTACATAACGGTTTTCAGATGGTGGACAAACGGCAGCACTGGACCACGACCCCTGAGAGAAGACAGACTAGTGGTGTGAGCCCTGCAGGAGCTCAGCTTGCTGCCTGCCGAGAGTTTCCAGTTTGCAGTGTGGGGGGAGGGACCCCAGGCAGCTCAATGTTGTCTCTGGATTGAAGGGCCAGTTAAGCCAAAGTTGCTAGGAGTTTGCAGAACAGATTTTGAGAGAGGGGAGACCTGCCTGTGTAGAAGAGAGCTGCATACACAGAGGGAGCTTCAGAAACTTGCAGTGGGCTTCCTCAAGCCTTTAGTTGAGTACTGCTCAGCCCGTGCTCGGGACAAACCATCTGCAGCAGGAGAAGAGAGACAACACTGGGAAGCTTCAGGTGGTTCAGTTCCAGGGATCACAGAGAGCCGGGAACAGTGTGCTCTCCTACCAGTCAAACTGGGAGAGAGTTTGTAGTACACCAGGCATCGGAAGGACAGTGCCTCAGGAGGGAGGGCAAAATCAGACTTGATATGAAGGTTGCCTTGGTCTGAGCTGACAAAGCTTAAAAGCAAGGCTTCAGAAGGACCGAATTCTTTATGAGTAACTTAAATGTGACCCAAAACCAAGTGCAGGTATATTGAAAGAGTACAAAAATATTGAGTGCACAATAAGGCAAAACTCACCATGTGTGCCATCGAATCAAAACAAAAAGGAACAGGCATGCCAAGAAGCGGGAAAACGCAGTTCAGAATGAGGAGAAAAGTCAGTCGACAGAAACAGATAGAATTGGCGGATGAGGATATTTTTTAAGTTATAATAATTATATTTCATAGGTTTAAGAAGGTAGAAGAAAGTATGATCATGTGAAGGAGAGACATAAAAAATACCCAAGTCAAACTTCTAGGGTTAAAAAAGAAAACAATGTCTGAGATGAAAACCACACTACACAGTATTAGGAGTTGATTAGACACTGCAGGAGAAAATGTTAGTGAACTTGAAGACATAGAAACTATACAAAATGAAACACACAGATAGAGTGCTCAGACAGGGGAAGAATGCTCAGAATGTGTTTAGGCTCCTCCAGCCCTGCTAAGACTGCAGAAGAAAGAAAGCATCAGTGGCTTATTCTGCCACGGTTGGTTAGAGGGGTGTCCTGGAGATAGAAGGCTTGTGGGTTTGATTCCTGGTTGGAGCACATGCCCGGGTTGGGGGTTCCATCCCCAGTTGGGGCACATATGAGAGGTAAGTGATGGATGTTTCTCTCTCATATCTTTCTCTCTCTCTCTCGCCTCCCTTCCCCTCTCTCTAAAAGCAATGAGAAAAATGTCCTCAGTTGACAATTTAGAAAATGAGGGTGACCAGTGGGGCGTTCGCAGTGCCGTTCAGCATGAGAGATGTTGCAGCTGGTGAAGAGTAGACAACTGTCCTTCAATAGGAGGTGGAACCAAACTGAGAAGACCCCGTATTCATTCAGGCTTAGGTGGTGTGAGCAAGCATAACAGTAGAAGTTTAAAAAAATGTTTACATATCTCCCTACCTATTGATCAACCTCCGCCCCAAGCTCCCTGAGCAACCCCAGCCTGGGCTGCTCTGCTCCTCTCTCTACACCCCCACCCCTCATCTCTCCAGGATTTCACAACTCGAGGGTTAACCCCCAACACAGCAGGGGGCGCTATGGACTTCTGCTCTTATGTTTAAAGTGTCTGTACTTCTTTCTTTGACAGTAATTTGTCTTTCTCTAATACCTTGAGTTGGAAGCTGAGATCACTAATGTTTAACCCCTTTTCCTTTAAAATCTATGCACTTATACCCATAAATTTCCCTCTAAGCACTGCTTTAATTGCATCCTGCAAAATTTGACATTTCACATTTTTATGATTTACTTTAAATGCTGTGATTTATTTTAGAACATCCTGTGGAGGTTAGTTCTTCTTTCACCACGGGTTGTCTGAACTGTGTTCTTAATTTTGAAACATGGAGGACTTCTCGCTATCATTCTTTCATTGACTCCTTGTTTGCTCAAAACACGTGTTCCCTACGATTGCGATCCTTCAAAACTTGTTGAAACTTGATTCTGGCCCAGCGTGTGGCCTGTTTTGGTGACAACACTCTTAAATAAAGTGTATATTTTCTGGTTTTTGAGCAGAGAACGTAGAGCTTACCTTAGGATATGCCCCTTTTAGGGTTTTGCCGGAAAGCCTAGGCTACTTATTTATTCCTCTGCACTTGACCAGGCTTGAACTTCAACCCCTGCTGGCCCATCTCTGTGTAGTTGTGGCAATATCTGCTCAGCTGGGTAGCCCTTCAAATCCTGGGTTCTGCCGGATATCGTGACAATCGGCCCCCTTCCTGCGAGCCTTTCAGAGGCCCCCAGTGATTCTTGCCTCCTAGTAACCACATCATTGCACAACTCCCCTCTCTTTGAGTGTGGACTGGACTTACTCCTCTCTAAAGGACAGAATGCGGCAGAAGTGACACTTCGGATGCCGGGTTATAAGAAGACCATAGCTTTCATGCTGAGGTCTCTCTCTCTCATCACTCACCCTGGTGGAAACTAACTGCTGTATTGTGAGTTAGCCCTGTGCAGAATTCTGCCCGGTGAAAGACCAAGGTCTACCAGCAGCCATGTGAGGGAACTTAGAGGCAGCTTGCTCACCCTGCCGCTAATAATGCCTTCGTTCAGATAAAACCATAGCCACGACCAAAAGGCTGGAGCAGCCTCATGGGAGACCACGAGCCACTGAGCCTCAGCTGCACCTGGGTTCATGACCTGCAGACACCGTGAGTAATAAACGTGGGTTGCTTCACACCATACAGTTTTCACACAAGTTGCTATTCATTAAGAGATAACTAACAGAGAGAGAAATGAAGAAATAATGAAAAGTAGGTAAATTTAAACATTTTTCAGTTTCGGGGGATTTGTTTTTATTCTTGAGGGCATGCCAATAGGACCTACTAGACTGGGTTAGATTGGGTGCAAGGGGACATGAGAAACAAGGAAGTACCCTTGGGTTTGGCTTGAGCATCTAAGCGGACAGTAATGCCATTTGCTAAGACTGAGAACCTGACGGAAGATCAGCTGCCAGGTAGAACTCTCAAGAAGCAGCTAGATACAAAACTCGGAGTCCTGAGGGTTAGGGACTAGAAGTCAGATTTGGAATAATAATATTATCAGCCTCGCTGGTTGTGAGCATTAGGTGAGATATACAGATAAAAGTTTTTGCACAGTGCACAGAGTTGTTATCTGTAGTAGGTAGAATTGTGTCCCCCCCCCCAAAAAAAGACATGTTCAAGTCTAGCCCCTGGCATCTGTGAATGTGACCTTGTTGAGAAAGAGGGTCTTTCACCCATAATTGAGTAGGATGAAGTCACACTGAATTACAGCAGACCCTACTGCAATGACTAGTGTCCTTATACGGAGAGGAAACAGAGGCACAGAGACACAGAGAGGAGACTGTCATCTGAGGACAGAGACAGAGATGAGAGTGTTGTGGCTACAAGCCAAGGACTTACCTCATAACCACCAGAGGTGGGGAGGGGGCCAAGGGATGCCTTCTGCCTCCAAGCCTCCGAAAAAAGCCAACTCTACCAGTGCCTTGATTTCTGACTTCCAGCTTCCGGAATGTTGAAAGCAAAAGTTTCTGTTTTAAATTATCCAGTTCGTAGCAGTTTGTTACAGCAACCCTGGGAAAATAATACAGAGGCAAAATAGCTGTGTAACATGAATGGTTATCGTTGCTTCTACTGTTATTCACATTGTATCTCCAAACACCTAATGCTTGGTTTGCACACAGTAGGAACTCAGGTCCTAACTGTGGTGGAATAAAAGACCTGCGCTATGTGTACTCTGGCAGCACTCGCCGAGGGGCACATTGGGAGCAGCCTCTCTGGCTGAGGGCTCAGTCCGGGGGTGTGGGCTAGCGCTCAAGGCCCGGCAGACCTCAGGAGCACGTGGCCCTCCGAGCCCAACAATGAAGAAAGGTCACCTGCTGCGCTTACACGTGATTTTAGTGAAATTCAGCAAGACCCCGTTTCCTTTGCTTCTAATCCCAGTGTGTGATGACCCATCACTGGACATTAATTCTTTGGCACTTAATTTTTTTAACATGGAGAGTTAGAAAAGGAATAAAAGTTCAGATATTCCCAAAGTTGGGGAAAATTAGTATCACCTGGAAGAACATTTTTTAAAATGTAGATTTTTGGGCTCCTTTCCAACTCCACTGAGAAGCAGGAGTTCTGGGGCTGGGAGGGGCTGCAGGCTCCCCAGCCGACTCTTGTGTCACCTGCCCAGCACCTGTCCTCAGAGTATCTGTGAACACAAGTCCTCCCATATACAGATGAGGAAACTGAGGCAAAGGGCTTTCAGGGTATGTCCCAGGCTTCCTTGTTTTTCTGCAGCACCTGGAAATACTAGAGAGAGAGAGAGATGGAAATTTAATACAGACATAACTAGTAACAAATGAATTGCAAAACGACCTTGAAGGTGAGGCTATTAAAACAGAGATAAGAGGTGTCCACCGAAGCAGTCTGTTGATTGGAGAACTGAGCTTTTCCATACTAGAACTATTCAAAGGAGGTGGTTTGCTTTGGTTTTGGTTTTGTTTTGTTTTTTGTGTGCTTTACTAAGTCCCTGGCGCCCCCTAGCGGACACAATAAGCAGTCCAGATTCTACAGTAAAGCGTGTTCTCTATTTGAAACTGTAACTCTCCTGCTTTGGAATCCAGATTGTTTCCATTTCTTTCATATGTTTTGGGTAACATGTTTCTTTTTTACTAAGTTTTTTTCCACATCCTCTGATTTAAGGTCACAACCTCTTTATCTCTGTCAGTAAAGTAGGGAGCCCATCCCACCGAGGACAATTATGCTTAAGAAACTTTGTTTCGGTTTACTTCCAGACAGTGAGGAAAACATCTCAAGTTTCCTACGTCTGCCCTAAAAGGTGTAACTTACACTGGAGCAGCTGAGCAGTCATTGACATAAACCGCGATTTGAGAAGTAATTAAAATGGAATGTAGAAGATTCCTTAGAATCTACTTCCTTTGGTCTGAAAAACACCAGGTAAAGAGTTATTATCATAATAGTAGCGGAAATGGGGAGCTGGCGATCCAAAACAGCCCTGTGGAATCCTCCATTCCAAGCGCACCAAGGCAAAGCGCGTGCAGGTGTGTAGGGGTAGCCTGTTTGTTGAAGAGGGTTGGGCTGAGAGCTGGACAGGTGGTATCTGATGTCTGTGAGCTCGACTCGCTGATTTTAGGCTCTGCTTAGCGGACGTTCTCAGAGTATAACAAAACAGAGGGCAACACTTGAACCTTTGAAACTCCTGACAATCAGACCCCAATTAAAGTGGCCGGCTAATTAAAGAAGGCAAAGAGGAGCTTGCGTTTGTGTGTTCAGAAAGAGCCCATCATCTGATGTAGGGTCTGAGCGTCAAAAGAAGCCACGACCATTGTTTTTTTTAAAAAAAAAAAAATGAGCAGAAGATCGTGCATTGTTAGAACCACACTCCATGAAATTTCAAAGATAAGGGAGAGTGAGGCGGAAAAAAAAATCTGATAGACACATTTGGGAATAAAAAAGAAAAGGGGATCGCAAATCAAAGCAGACTTACTCTAGCAACATACGGCAATAAATGTTGAGACCATTTCCTCCTGAAATTTGGAAGAAGGAAAGGAGAGCTGGCCGGTGGGCTCCGCCTGCGGCTCACCTTTCCCCTCCCCCGCGGCCGGCGCGGTCAAGTTCAGCACCTCGGAAAGCGCCCCCTTGCTCCCCAGGGTTTACGCATGCTCCTTGGAGCCCGCAGCCTTGGCTTTGCGCGGGCGAGGGTAACTCGCGAGAGCCCCGCGGGCAACTCGCTGGGAGTTGACAGCAGCGAAGAGACTGAGACGCGAGGCAGCGAGGGCGACATGACAGACCTCTAGAGAGTCAGAGCGAGATAGATGGACCTCTCCTACGTCCCCTTTTCTCGCAAAGGACAGAAACCTCGTCCAAGGTGAAGAAACCAACAGAGGTATTGGAAAGAGAGCGGGCCCCCAGTTGCGGTCCTGAGCACCGGACGGGTTGTGCGCTGGCGCCCAGATGACAGCGGGAAACGCGGGGGGGGGCGTGTGAGTAGTGCAGCAGGGACCCGCAGACTCCCATCTGGCCCAGAGCCCTGGGACGCCCACCGCTCGCCCTAGAAGCTGCCTTCCTCTGCTCTCTGACTCCCTCCCGAGCAGAAGCCGAGCGCACCTCCGCGCGGCGCCGGGGCGCGCTTGGCACCCGGTTCTTAGGCTCCGTCTTCAGGAGCTGCTTTGAAAGCTCCCAAGTACGCCCTGCGCCCTCGCCCCGGAACGGAACCCCGGGCGAGCTGGACTCCCTTAGATCTTAAGACGTCGCTCGGAACCTGACTAAGAGGAATCTGCACATGCAGGCGGCCGCTGCAGCCACAATAGCCACTATGGGTAAGGCTGCTGGCGGGGAAGAGCTCGCGGGACTCTTCCATCTGATCCCGGACCTTTTGCAGGCAGCCAACGCGAGCGGCAACGTGGCGCTGCCGCTCCAGGATTGGTGGCGGGAGTTGCCTGACGGCGCGGCGCCCCGGCGTCCCTCTGGCAGCGACCATGTGGACACCGAGGCCCGGGTGCGGATCCTCATCAGCGTGGTGGTGTACTGGGTGGTTTGCGCGTTGGGGCTGGCGGGCGACCTGCTGGTGCTCTACCTGATGAAGGGCAGCCAGGGCCGGCGCAAATCCTCCATCAACCTCTTCGTGACCAACCTGGCGCCGACCGACTTTCAGTTTGTGCTCACCCTGCCCTTCTGGGCGGCGGAGAACGCGCTCGACTTCAAGCGGCCCTTCGGGAAGGCCCTGTGTCGGCTCGTATCCATAGTGACGGCCCTGAACACGTACGCCAGCGTCTTCTTCCGCACCTCTACGAGCGAGGCGCGCTACCACTCGGTGGCTTCAGCTCTTAAGAGCCACCGGAGCAGAGGGCACGGCCGGGGAGCCTGCTGCGGCCAGAGCCTGGGGACAGCCGCTGCTTCTCGGCCAAGGCTCTGTGCGTGTTGGTCTGGGCTTTGGCAGCGCTGGCCTCGCTGCCCAACGCCTTTTTCTCCACTACGGTCAAGGTGAAGGGCGAGGAGCTGTGCCTGGTGCGCTTCCCTGACAGGTTGCTGGGCGGCGACAGGCAGTTCTGGCTGGGGCTCTACAACTTGCAGAAGGTGCTGCGAGGCTTCCTGCTGCCGCTGGGCATCATCAGCCTGTGCTATCTGCTGCTGGTGCGCTTCATCTCCGACCGCCGTGTAGCGGGGACCCAAAGAGGGGCCCCAGCGGCCGGGGGAGGCCTGGTAGGGGTCACCGCCCAGAGACGGTCCAAGGTCACCAAGTCAGTGACCATCGTGGTCCTATCCTTCTTCCTGTGTTGGCTGCCCAACCAGGCGCTCACCACCTGGAGCATCATCGTCAAGTTCAACGCAGTGCCGTTCAGCCAAGAGTACTTCCTGTGCCAGGTGTACGCGTTCCCCGTGAGCGTGTGCCTGGCTCATTCCAACAGCTGCCACAACCCCATCCTCTACTGCCCCGTGCGCTGCGAGTTCCGCAAGGCGCCTTCGCTCACTAGCCTGTGCGGCTTCACCGCCACCACCAAGCCTGAGGCAGAGGATCAAGGGCTGCAGGCCCCGGCGCCTCTCCATCCCGCCGCTGAGCCCGACCTGCTCTACCACCTGCCTGGAGTGGTGGTCTACAGTGGGGGTCGCTAAGAACCCCCAGCAGCTCTGCCTACTGACTCAGGCTGAGGCCTAGGGGGCGCGGTCACCGCAAAGTGGCCCTACCTGAGCGCAGGGGATGGTGTGGGGATGGGGAGAGGGAGGCAGGAATCAAGAGGTAGGTGGGGCAAGGATGGGGAAGAAGCGCAGAAGGGCAGCCTGAGAAAAGGTCAGGGGGCTTTCTTGGAGGGGGGAGGCTTCCAATCCAGGTGAAGAGAGGAAGCTGCCAAAGGAGCAGAGACCAGCCTTGCAGGGCCTGACCACCAACCTCTGTCCCCTTCCACACGCATCGTTTTCTCTTTCCCTTGCCTTACGCAGTCAGCGCTGGTCAGTGGGGCGGGGTAGGGGGAGACGGTTCCCAGAAGCAGAGAAGGCATCAGGAATGTAGAGAAATTGGGGCTTGAGGAAGTGGGGCTCAGTGAAACGGAGCGCAGACAATTGAGCGCATTTATTCCAGCGACTTTTATGGAGCCCCTGAGAGGGTCCTCTAGGTGCATCCAGCCGGGGAGCCAACCACACTACCTTTCCTCTGCGCCTGGGCCAGGGAGATGGCTGCGGGGCCAAGGTCTGGCTGGCCTGGCCAGTCCGGCAGCCTAGGGTTTGGGGGCAAGAAATTTTTTCGGAGTTGGGAGAAAGGAGTGATAATCTCCGCCCCCAGCAGAAAAGCACCGCGAGAGAGGCATCTCCCGCGGGGCCATTTGTACCGTTCATCATCTGGGACAGGGTGATGGGCTCACAGGGAGCCCGACCTGGACTCCGCATGACCTCTGAGCTCAAATGTCACGGGGCAAAACACTCGCATCCAGCCAGCAAGAGCCATTCGTGGGGGAGTTGGAGTCCTCGAGGAAGGGAGCGGAGGCAGCGTGTCTACAGGGGCTGAACTGAGACCCCCTCGGGCTACTGCCCCTAATAGGAAATGAGGGCTCGCTACTCACTTAGAGGCGAGCAGGAGGTGAGTGAGTGCACCGCGCTTGGGAAGCCTGGGCACCCGGTTCTCCTGAGAGCCCTGTGGGTGCCTGTAGCCACTGTGCGCTCCAGTCTGCGCCCTGCGGACAGGGGGCTTGAGAAGGTCTGAGTAGCCCTGTTACTGGGTGTGGGGACTTTGAATATTTAAGTGCATGTATGAGAGAGAGAGAGAGAAAACACCCCAGCTCCTCTCCTCATCCCAGTAGCCCAGCCAGCGTCTCACCGGAAAAGAATTTCATTTGTAGTAAAGACCATGCCCTGTGGTCGGCCGGATGGGACTACTTTTGACTACTTGGCGGCCCAGGTACACCCTCCTGGCTTGCCAGATCATCCATTTCAAAATCTTCAAGGACCAGAAGAGACCTCGGAGGAGACCTCGGAGGACGATCAGGAATCAACACTGAACTCAGGAAATGATTCCATTTCCAAGCCTTGCAGAGGCCAGACAGGTAGGCAAAGCAAGGAAGGCAGTGTGTTGCTCTTGCTTTTGTAATGCTGAGTGCTGTGTCCCGTGGGGTCCTCTGGGCATTTGCCTGCCCTTCACCATCCCACCCTGTGGGGTGGGGAGCAGGTGTTTGCTTTTGAATCAGCCATGACCTTGCTTCTCTAAATTCAATGATGTGAGAGGGGGAGGGGAGAGAAGACTTGGGAAGACACAATAGTTTGACATGTGACCCTCCCAAAAGAAGGAGTGACAACGTCCTTTGGGAATGAATACACCCACAGAATGCAGGGACACCTGGGTGGGAGGAGAAAATGAGAAGCATCCATGTGCAGGGAAGGAGAGCAAGGCTCAGAGGTTAAGGGAAATAACAGCACACTCAGGTCTGAGAAGACAGTGCCCCTCAGTCCGTAAAGAATCAGGGATCTGGAGACAACGGGCTGAGCTGCAGAAGCCTGGAATGTGAGCCCTGGGCAGGAAGGAGTGCCCACTTCGGAGTAAGCCCCGTACTTCACCAACCCCCCCTGCCTCCCCCCACACAAAAAGAAGTGGCGGGATCACATGGGCATTCCAGATGTCCACGCTCAGCACGGCCCCAGTCACAGGTAGGATAACCCAGCAGCAGCAGAGAGCAGGCTCCTGAAACGAAAAGCAGGCAATCAAGAAACAAACCCGAGCAGCAGCCAGAGGAGGATGAGGAGATAAGAGGTGTGGCCTGAGACCGGTGGAAAACTGCCCCGCCCTCCCAGCATGGCACAGTGACAAGGGCTCCACTCTCTGGCTTTGCTCTGAGGCTGATACTGCCCTGACGTTTCTGCTCTGCCTTCCCCTCCCATGAGCACCCTTCCCCACAGGGCAAAGGGTCCCTAGGGAGCTGGGCCCCACCCACATTTCAGATGATGCTGTGGGACCTGGGACCTCAGAATTCCCCATCTAAGTGGTCTAGAGTCTGTTCACAAGGCTTCATGGGTTCTTTTCCAGTCCACCCTCCAGAGGATGGACCTCGACGGTGAGTCTGTGCACCCTTCCGTGTGAGGAAGGGTGGCTGAGAGGGGCTGTGTGCAGGTGAAGTGTAGGCAGGTGGGCGGGGGATGCCAGCACACACTCAAGCTCTTGCCGATGCGCAGGGCGGAGGGTGCGAGAAGGGCGGGGCTGTGGACACAGGGCCCTCCTTGGCAGGCCCTGCTCTGGGCCCTGCAGAAATGTGGAAGAGAACCCAGAGCCTTCCCCAGACCAAGCAGAGCATGCTTCCTCTCCTCAGTACCCCCCCGCAAAGAGCAGCACTGCAGGGCCCGGCCACACCAACACCCACCTGTCCTGCCACACACGAGGTCAACAGAAGCAGCAGAGCGAACCCCAATGTCTCTGTCCTCCAAAGCTGCTCATTTCCTTTCCAAGTTTGCACTGTCACTCAGGGTTTTGGTAAATTCATCTGAGGTGATGGCTGCACTGCCAGAAAAGGACCCATGCACTTTTTTTAACTTGTGCGATCACGTGGGCTGAGCTCCATCCTGCCCGGCTCTGGCATGCCTAGGCTTGTGTAGACAGACACGCAGAACCGGGGCAGGTCCAGGCGTGGGAAATAGGGTGGGTTTTTCTTCTTTAAAAAGAATGACAAAGCTGTCATTTACCGAGTGCAGAACAATCGCCAGCCTCCAGGCTAAGTGCTGTTTTCACAGAAAACAGCAGAACCTGAGTGCCGGGGTTCAAAGCCCAGCTCCGCCACGTACAAGCTGTGTGGCTTCAGAGGAGCTATGTGATGCTTCCCTGCCTCAGTCCTCAACCACATACCAAGATCAGCAACAGCATCCACTCCCAAGACTGCTGTGTTGAAGTGGGTGGAACAATTAGGCGAGCGGCAGGCACTCTCTCTGTGTGATGTATTGTCGATGATCACAACTCTGTGACGCAGGAATCAGCACCTCGAATGCACAGTGTGCCTTGGGGACATTCAGTGGTTGGCTGGTGAGCAGCAAAGCCAGGTTTCCAAACCAGCCCAGCTCTATCACCCAGCCATGCTGCCTCTCAAGGCTGCTGACAGCCTGGTGGGTGAGGGGCAGTTGGGGGGGAGGGGGACAGCTGGAGAAAAATGGCTTCAGCGGGAGAAGAGAAGACCGCAGGAGATGGGGGCCTGTTTCTCAGGAGGCCTTCCCGTGGACTCCAGAGCACGGAACAGAGGTGCAGACCGGAGAGAAGTGCGTTCACTGTGTCCGTGAAACAAGCTGTCTTGGGCAGTAGACGCTGCAGCACGAGATGCTCAAGCAGACTGGCCAAGGACATCGTAAACTAACGTGACCTGCTTTCGAGCAAGTTCACTACAAATTCAATGTGAGTGAATCAGTGTCCCAAAATAAATCACCAGCAACATTTTGAGTACTGGTGCATTTGATTTAAAAAAAAATGAGCCCCTGACTATATAAGACCCCTGGTTAAGAAAAAACACCACATCATGGAGTAAATCCAGGGGTCGTGTGTACAATTAGTCTGCTGCTCAGGTTTCCCCGAGACCTTACCCTTGGCCACCCGTGAACGGAGGCACCACAGCCCAGTGTCTCCTGAGACACACGATGCCGGAACTAAGGAGACCGCTGTGCAGAGGGCTGGGTGAAAAGGGAGGGGCTGGCACCCTACTGCAGCTGAAATGTGACACCGGGTAGACAGCGGGCAGACCCCGAAACTGCACCACTGAAGAAGAGACCGACTTGCTTCCCCGTGCTCCACGGTGTCCGAGGTTAGGGAAAGTGTCTCTTTATTGACCTAATCCACATATCTCACAAAGACAGCCACAAAGCAACAGCCGATCAGCGCCGCCAAAGAGGCTGTGAGCACCACGACGGTGACGCTGCCGGCCATGTTGACCAGGAAGCCCAGGCCCCCTCCGACCAGGATCTGAGCCAGCTGCACCATGCAGGTGAGGGTGGCGCAGTCCAGGCCCTGCCCTCGTCCGCTGCTGTCCGGGCCCTCTCCCTGGGCCTGCTTCCTCTGCAAGGGAAACACAGGGACCGCACATGACCCACACAGAATTGTCCTTGGGGCAGAAGCTGGCGACCTTTCTGGGGAGACCCCGGCAGCACACACGCCCGGCTGGCTGCAGCTGCTCGGCTCTCCGCTGTCACGGTGCAAAAGCAGACGCAGCACAGAAACCAGGCAGCCTTCCCACACAGCTTTACCCACACTGGCGTTGGAATTTCCTGCTGTCTTTACTGGTCACAGAATATTATCTTTCTACTGATTTTTTTAAAAATCCATTTTAAAGTTCTAAAAGAACTCTTTGTTCGCTGGCTGTACAAAAGCAGGTGGCCAGCCACGTTTGCCAAGGACACAGAGTTTGCCAGTCCCTGATGGAAGGTCACTGAGCCTCCCCGCCCCTTCCCTAAGGCTGTCTTCCCTAGCTGCTAGAAAGTCTGAAGTCCACCGTTGACACCTGTGGGAGTTAAATGGTTAACGTACGTAAAATTGTCTCTTCCTTAGAGGTCAATAGATACAGTATAGAAAACTCAGTAAATAGCCCATTCCTCTCCTTCCTTAGTGTTAAAAAGTCGGACATTTTTAGAGGGTGTTGAATCACAGACGTACATTACAGAAGCAAAGGAGCCCAACCTTTCCAGGTATGGCCGGTGCTGGGCTAGTGCATTAATATTTGATGCTTGGCCTGAGCTGTTTGATAATGTTGCCGTTTACTGGGTGCCTTTCCCGTGCCGGGCCTTGTGCTCGGCCCTTTCATGTGTTACTTAGTTTCATTTTACTGCCTCCCCAGATGCACAGATCACCCTGACCCGGAGACAACGACCACACTAACGGCCATGCCTGCATTCTGCAGGTGCTGGTTAGGCAGTACGCCAGGCAGAGCACTCCCACTGTCTGGTTTCCTTTACTTTTCTGACAGCTCTGTCCGAGGTGGGTATATTACCCCCTCTGATTGCTTAGAGACCTGAGGCTCTGGGAGTTGCAATGATGGTTCCTGTACTATTAAGAAAAAAAACCATTGTGCCAAAAAATGCATATTGTCCTTTGACTATAAAGGAAAATATAAGACAACATTCATATTGCTTAATTTTCATTAAAAGACACTGGAAACAGAAACAAAAGCCTGAGGGTGGCTGCAAGTAGGGGTCAGGGGAGGTGGAAAGAGAGTGGAGGGAGGGTGGGTAGGTGGGGGACACTTCCCAACGTGCCTTCTGTATACCACTGACATGGCTGAACCATGTGAATGTGTTGCCTCTGTGCACTGACTTCAAGTAACATTTAGTGAATCAACGACTAACGCCCAGTGGCTCACAGCACTGAGTAGGGGAGGCAGCGTTTGCCCCAGGCTTCTCTGAGTGCAGAGCTTATGTGTTTCTGCCCCGGCACCACCTAACTCGCTCTTCGAAGGGACAGCTCTTGAGAACAGCTGTCTCTTTAACAGCGAAACCCCTGCATGCTCTCAGACATTGGGGACAGTGCTGGCCAGGGGTTGGGGGCAGCTACGACTCCGGTTTGAGAAGTTTTCACTCCTGGCGCAACCCTGCCCTGCCGCAGCGCTGGCCAGGCCAGATCATGGACAGAAGGCCAGCCCTGCGGTCCCGTGGACGCGTGCTCAGTGCTTTTGCAGTTTCAGGCCGAACAGTACTCAACTCCATGTTATCGCTCAGTTTTCACATCACTGCTCCAGTTAAGAGACCATAAGCCTACTTTTGTGGGTGGAAAGTTTGCATATTTTGATAAGAGGATGTGATTGTTTTAGAACAGAAATCCTCAACCGAGTCTTCTTTCAGGGCGGTCTATGGCCCTGTCGCCTGGCCTGAGCCCCAGGTGGAGATGGAGCAGGGCTCCCTCAGGGCAGCTGGTGGGGGTGACCTCCTACTACCAGCTTGCGTCCGTGCACATGGGGTCTGACTTACTAACAGCTGGACCTCCAAGGAAAATGTAGCCTGGGCATGTCCTGCCCTCAACCAGTGACCCCCAGAAATCCCACTGTGGATTTTTGCAGTAGTTGGGGGCTCCAGAAATGCCACAGGTGTCCTGGATATGTGGGATAATTGTTAGAAACCCCAGGTTTCCCTCCTGTGTCTCGCTGTGATTGTGTGCTGACCCCTCGGCATGACCAAAAGCCCCCTTTTCCTAATCTGACAGATGGTAGTCATGGCACCTGCCCTAGTGCTGGCTCCTAGGTGCACAGGGCTCCAGCGTAAGGAAGGGGATGCTGGATAGGCGGTCATGGCTTGGCCAGACCAACATCACATCTGGCTGAGTATCTTAGTGCTGCTGCAAGAACCCTTATTTCCCAGCTCTGCCCTACACCTTCCTACCAAATCCCCCAGCCCTCAGGGGAGTCTGGAGTCACCCAGTGCAGATGTCCATGGCGCACCTGCTCCTCCTGCTCCTTGCGGTGGTATTCGGCCATGAGGTTAAAGGGCACGGTGTACAGGGTGCTGGACATCACGCCGAAAGAGGCACACAACACCAGGGTGGAGTGGACATTCGGGAAGAGCCCGATAAGTCCCGTCCCCAGGCCGAACAGCAAATACCCTGTGAAGTAAAGACCCTTCAGCCCGACGTAGGCCACCAAGCCTTTCTGAAAGTCTGTGGGAAGAAGAGAGGGAGACATTACGGCTGGCACAGCCTCACAACACTAGTAACTTCACACAATCCCTTCTCTTGAAGGCTCACTTCTTTTTAAAAGGGGTCTTCTTTCGACAGTGAGAGAGGAACAAGAGAACTTCCTCATCTGTGCTTGAAAACAGCTGGCTTTGAAATCAGTTTTAAATCCCTTGAGGAAGGAAGAGCTAGAAATTGCTTGGTAGGTGGACTTCCTTTCCCACAGGGAAGGACTGGGCACTGTTTAGCAGATAACTGAACAGCAAGGGGACGCAGGAGAGGCGGTGCAAAGCCGGCCTTGGCTCTGGACCCTGGGGCTGCAGGACATGGGAGAAAAGTGGGGGTCACTCTGACTCACAGGGGTCTAGCCTAACAGACCTAAATAACAGCCCAGGGCTCTCTTGTCCCTGTGGCCCAAAGTCAGGCTGGAGGAGATTAGAACCACCAGGTCTTGCAGAATGACCCAAGTCATTCTGTTGCTTCGCCCCGACCTGAGTGCCATCTACATACCTGAGAAGGAGGTAAAAGATGTGCATTATCTGCAGACACCTCCCCTGACTTGCCGGCCCCTCCCACTGCCCCAGCTCCTGCCCATCACCAGCTCCCTCACTCTCTCTGGACAGCTTCCTGAACTTCTCAAAACTTCAGCTTCCTCATCTGAAAAATGGGGCAAATAAAGCCCTTCCTCAGGGCTGTCATCAGCACCAAGTGAGCTAAACTGTCTGTGAAATCACCCAGCCCAGTGCCGAGCACACAGAAGACCCCCAGTTGATGGTGGCTGCGGTTTTTTCCACAGACACAGGCTGGGCTGGACATGGTTGATGCTTAGCCTGGGCTCCCTCCCAGCCGGTAAATTTGGCTTGCTCATAAAGGTATTGTGGTAGAGTTCATTCCTAAAAACTGAAAAGTCTGCTTTAAAACGTTCTACATTGTTTTCCACAATGGAGGGAAAATCCCTTCCTTTTTCAATCAGTCATTTTTAATCCATACGTTCCTTATCGTTCCCCTGCCCCAATGTATGGGTCACATGAACCCAGGGAGCGAATGATAGCTGCTTGAAACGTGCCTGGTTAAGAGTGAGATTGTCCATATTACGCAAATAATTACTGGACATACATTGCATAGACAAGAAACCTAAACTGTACGACATTTGAATCAATTATGAAACTAAACACAGTTGCAGATCATCCACGGAAGACAGAGGGCGTGGCATTGCTTCCTCGGTTAAACCCATACCGTGCCCAGAGGGCTGTGGTCGAGGCTGAGGCTGAGAGTGAAAGCAGAATAAAGCTTGGGCTGTTGCTGTTTGCTTAATGGTTACATTTATGCAGAATATGTAATCTGAGGTGTCCCAGTAACTAAAAGATACCCCTAACATGCATTAGGGAAACGCTCTTTACCACGCATAAAGCCCAGCCAAGGAGAAGGCAAAGAAGGGTAAAGAGATATTCAGAAACAGAAGCCACTTTAGTACAAAGACTATAAGCCTGGCACGAAAAGCTTTATTCATGAACAGGAGTCAATGAATGTCAAGGCCACACTGACTTGATGCCCAGTAGTGGTCGTGCCCTCCCTGTGCCCCTTGTGAGGGCTGGAGGCAGATGCCAGATTTAAGCAGCAGCTATGGATGCTAAGGTACGCCATGAACTGCTGGTTACGTTTCGGTTCTCAGCGTTGCTAGTCTCACTGATCCAAGAATGCTTGCCAGGAGAAGGAGCTAAAAAACAAGTCCCTTACCACCATGTGCCAGTCCCCACCCCACAGCCAGATTGACGAACTCCCTCCTGATAGAAATTTTGGATTTGCACGTGCTGTTACGTGACGAGCCCCAAAGAGAGGGTTGTTAGTGTGCTCTGGAGCAGAAGAAAAGGGTGGGTTCTGCCTAGGACGGGGAGGGGTACAGGGGGAAAGACGTGAAAGATTCCACGGAGGAGGTCACATTTGCGCCGGGTCTAATGGCATCATTAGGAATGGTCCAGGTGGGCAGGCGGGAAGAGCAGTTCAGTTAGAAAGAGAAACCGAAAGAGCAGCAAACACACAGAGATGGGAGGGTCGCCATGGTGAGTCATGGGGGGAGCTCCCCCGAGTGGGAGTGGCAGAGGCAGGAGTGCAACTGAGCCTCCATCCAGGACCACCAGGCTCAGGCTCGGACCTCACCTGTGGGCGTGAGGGTCCCTGAAGACCTTGTGCAGGGCTCGGGCTCTCAGAGACTCACCCACGGTATTGAGTATTCCTTTGGCAGACTGTTCAACTAACAGTTTATGTTGTACACGGGGCTTTTAGGCAGAAAGGACCTGAAAACGTAGGCTTTTCAACTTTCACATGCCATGAAATTCATCTAGGAGCTCAAACTAGACTAACGCTAGCTAGTAGGAATTCTTTGAGAAAAAAAGAGTTAAAATTGACATAAAATTAAAATGGTAATTACTCGGGGACCAATGTGTTCCTCTTGTAAGAATGAGGGTAGTCATGAATACCGCCCCCCCCACCTCGTGAAAGCACAGGGGGATTGAGAGGGATTATTGGACCCTCTAGTCTAAGGCTCCCTGATTCTATTTTAAGTTCTTAAAACTTTCCTTCTGGAATTTTCTTAGTTCACATACTCTGAAGGGAAAAAAGAGTGTGCTAGGAAATGTAAGCTTTAAGCACCACTACTTGGTTATAAAGCATTTAAAAATAATGAACTCTGTAGTTTTACGATTACTGGACTCAAGAATTCTCACATGTTTACGTCAGGTCCTCTTTCCCAGTTGTGCTACATTTTAAAGAGAGGCTCTTGATCTCAAAGCAGGTTTCCTGCTGGGCCAAGGCCAGGGAAGGGGCTAAAGCCAGACTAGGGGTCACTGCGTAAGTTCACCCTCACCCCCACAAGCGCATTTCAATGACAGAATGCCCTTGAAAATGGTAACAGGGATTGCCCCCCACTGCCAACCCTCCCCGACCTGGGCCATGCCCCTGCTGTCCCCAGGGCTTGTCCAAAGTTTAGAGCTCTCTGCACAGGGGACAAGCCATTCTCCCCACAATGCTAAAGGGGGATCCATTCCAAATGGAGGATCGGCATTGTTTTAAATTTATTGATTAGAGAGAGAGAGGAAAGGACAGAGAGGGAAACACCAATTTGTTGTTCCACTTAGTGACGCATTCTCTGGTTGACTCCTGTACGTGCCCAGACTGGGGATCTGACCCGCAACCGTGGCATTTCGGGATGACACTCCAACTAATGAGCTACCTGGCCAGGGCTGCATATGAGGTCTGTCTGGAAAAAGCGCAGCCACTGTTAATACAGTGAAAACAGTTGGCACAACATTGATGTGACCTGGCAGCCAAGGAGAGTGGACTGGAGTGCACATGTGGGAACAATGACGACTTCACTGTACTAGTCAGCGGGGGCAGTTGACACCGTTCAGTGGGCCTGGGTACTGTGGCTGTCACATTCAAAATGACTGAGGGAGTAGAGCAACGAATCTGCATCAAATTTTGCATTAAGCTTGAATATTCCTCCATGGAAACTATAGAGATGATTCAGAAGGCTCTGGACAAAGCAATGAGAGACTGGCAGCTTCATCACAACAATGTGCCCGCTCATGCATCACGTCTCATGCAGAGGTTTTTGGTGAAACATCAAATCACGCAGAGGACTCAGCCCCCTTACAGCCCAGATTTGGTGCTCTGTGACTTCTGGCTTTTCCCCAAACTAAAATCACCTTCAAAGGGGAAGAGACCAGATTGTTCATGAGATTGAGGAAAATACGACGGGACAGCTGACGGCGATCCCAACACAGGACTTTGCCGTGTTTTGAACAGTGGGAGAGATACTGGGAGAACTGTGTGAGGTCCCAAGGCACCTAATGTGAAGGGGACTGAGGTGTCATGTTCTGTGTACAATGTTTCCTGTATCTTGTATCTTCTTCCATGTCTCTGTTTGTCAGAGTACATGGCTGGATACTTTCTGGACGGGCCGCATGCATTTTTCTAGACAAAGAGTTTTGACTTTAATTCAACGTGTACAGAGCTTGGAGATTTCCATACACATTAGCAAGCATGAGATGAGCCCATGTGATGCCCTGGAGTTGGGGTACATTGGTCGGTACTTATTTCAAACTGGTCACGGAAATCCCTTTGTTTACAGTGTCCTCACAGCTGGAACTTCACTAGGTGGGGGGTTAACAGGCTCCAGACCCCGTGCAAAGCTGGGGCATGGGAAGGTAAGCCACAGTCCTCGACCTGGGACAGGGCTCCTGTAACACGCCGCCCTCCCAAGCTAAGGCCATTTTACACGTTGATTTCGTCACCTGGTATATTGTGTCATCTACAGGTGCGGTGAGTGTATCTGTGAAGTGCCCCTGGTGATGCCCCCAAGCAGAGCACAGGCCTGTTGTTAGTTAACGCTTTGCCGGGACTCTATTCCTCGTCCATCCAGCACTTCACCGTCTTGTTTGCGAGATTGCCCATTGTTTTCCAGAGGACCTTGACTGGGAACGCACTGAATGTAAGGACAAAGTAATCACGGAGGAAAATGACACCTAGAATTCACTAAGGACATGTCTTGTGGTCCTTTCTAAAGGAATAGTTTTCCCCGATCTCCATGTATTTATCAACAATCTGGTATTTTAAAAAGCAAACAATATACCTAGAATATAAAATACAACACCCTGCTAGACCAGAGCCCTTCAGAAGACGCCCTTGGGCGGAGGAGACTTACAAGAATAGAGAGAGGAAAACACGGCGTTGATGCACAGGCCCCAGCACCCGACTTCGACCCCTCTTTCGTAGATGAGGAACTCCGTGGAGTTGTGGGCACTGTAGGGGTTCCCGTGGTACACAATCTGAGAGAGAGATGGGGCTGTTGAGCTACAGATGCGGGGTGGTAGGGACCCCTTCTCATACACCGTTTCTCCACCCTGGGGAGCAACGTGGCCCTGCCCAGGGCCCCTTCCTGGGACACAGAGCTCATTCTCCCACAACCATGTGGCCCATTCCATCCTTTCACCCCGCTACTCAGGGCCCTTTAGGAAGCCCCAGCACTACTGCATCAACTCTGAATGACATCTCTTTGGATCATTAACACCCTTCCTTCTACCCAACAGCTGGCCCCACCCAACTTAGGCTGCCCTGACACCCGTTGCTGGTACAGCCAATAGTCCCCAAGTGCCACTCCTATTCCTGCTTGGAATATTCTTTTTCCTCTGCTCTCTTTCTCCAACTCCTACTCACCCTTCAAGGCCTAGATCAGACCGCACCTCCTTTAGTAAGCCTGCCATGACTGCTGAAGCTCCCACGGATTTTTCCCCCTTTGTTGTATTCGATCAAGCTCTGGTCCTATAGTTTCCTCTAGTTGTCTAGGGTGCAGTAACTTGCCTCTAGGACCTGTCTGTAAGCCAGCTCCTTAAAAGTATTCTTTCCCACACGCTAGAGGTTAGCCCAGAAGCAGCTCCACGGGCACTGCCTGAAGGACGGATGTACGAGTCGCTGAGTGTGCAGACACGCTCATTACCTGGCCCATGAAATCTGTGAAAAACAGCATGTTGGAAAGGAAGGCGGTCCATCCAATGAGGTGGCTGATACAAAGGCAGCGGTGGTGGGGAGGCATGCTTGCCAGCGCCCTCAGCAGTGACTTCATGGTCATTGTCCTCTGAGTCTGGAACGAACACGAAATGGGTGTGACCTCCAGTGCAAACGCACAGCTGGCTGTGGGAGCCAGAGCAAGCAGTCATGGGACACATCTGTCACTCGGCCATCACACGGAGTCACTCTTTCTGCGCACGGCACTGAAGTTTCCACAGCCTGGTCTCTAGGAGCTGTTAAGCACATGTAGACACTTCATGGTGCTTTGGGGACCTGAGGGGAGGGGGACTGGAAACTGAGCTTGCTTTGGGCTCCGACACAAAAGACATCTAGCATTCTATCTTCGATGACAGAGCCACTGCATGAGGACAGACCTCACAGACCATTGTAGTTCTTCGATTTCTTGACTCTGAAAACGCGATAGACCCCATTATAAGAAGCCCATGATTTCCATCTCTTGGTGTTGCCAAAGGGATTTGGCAGATATAATTGGGGTTACTAATCAGTGGACTTTGAGTTCATCAAAATGGAGATTATCTGGGTGACCCTAACCAAATCATGTGAGGCCTTTAAAAACCAGAGAGTTTTTCCCCACTGGGAGCAGAAGAGGAAGTCAGAGCACTTCAAAGCAGGAAAATTGCTAGTTTTTGAAGGTAAATGGAGCCACATGGAAAGAATCTGAGAGTAGCCTCTAGGGAATGAGAATGATTGCTAGCGATGGTCAGCAAGAAAACAGGGACCTCAGTTCTAAAACCACGAGGAACTGGATTCTACCTGAATGAGCTCAGAAGCCTACTCTTCCCTCGCTGAGGCTCTAGGATAAGAATACAGCTCTGCAGACACCTTAATCTCAGCCCTGTGAGGCCCTGAGCAGAGAACGCAGTGGAGCCCTGCCAGACTTCTAATCTGCAGAACTGAGATAATCAATTGGCATGGTTTTAAGCAGCTAAATTTGTGGTAATTCGTCATGTAGCCATAGAAAACCAATACGGAGAGCCAACTGACTCCCTGCTCTTGTCCAGGCACCTCCTCCCGGTTTCTTTCCATGGATCCCGCCGTCAGCCAACACATGGAAACAAGCCCTGTGTTCAGTCAGAAGTGAGAACACCGTAGAACACACACACACACACACACACACACACACAATGAAAAATATGCATGCTGAAAATCTTTAATTCAGACTAAAATTATGTAAAACTAGAAGCTCCCATTTTTGGTATCAGGAGACTTGAGGGAGAATAAAAAAATAAATTGAACTATTGATGCAGCTGTTTTAAAATACAAAGAATTAAACAGCCTTCAAGGTCTTGCTATGTAAGAAAAGAAAGAAACCTCAGGAATACTAAGCAGTGGGCTGCCCGGGAGACATTGAGACTATAAGTATCAACCATGCTGGGGACATGGGTCTTTCTTGTCAGATTTTTATTTATTCTGAATCTTGACATAATGAAATCGAATCTTGGCTAGTTTATTTACAAGATAGTCTTCTGAGATTTTCTGTTTTAACTTTAACAGCAAATTGTGTTGATAGCTCTTAATCTAATATGATAATGCTTTTTAGTTCCTTGTTGCAGAAAACTATTTACCCACGGTAGTCTTATTGTACAAATTGATTTTTTTTGAATTCACCATTTTTACCATATTGAATCTACTGACATGACTAAACTGACTTCCTTATATTGAACAGTATCCCCTTGGAGTTAGGGAAAATAACTGGTCTCTGAGTCTGCAATACGGTGCCTGTCAAAACAAACGGTGAGCAGCGCATCAGCTCAATGCCCAGGGACTGTCTTTCCCTTGACTCCAGGAAGGAGCAGCTACAGGTGTAGACGGAGGAACCACAGCCTGATTGTCAGGCCTTCGATTAAGTGATTTATGTTCCTTTCCTTCCCTTCCAACCAAAATGCGACATTTTATGAAGTGCATCCGGCCAGCAAGTAGTCAGCCTCATTCCAAATGTTCATTAATTTTGCCATGTATAATGTGCTCCCGCGTATACTGAGCACCCACACGTTTCTTGACGCAAACTTTCAGGAAAAAAATCTTGCGTTTTAATTTTTAATTCAATTTATTTATATTTAGAAACAAAGCCAATGATGGTATTCCAGGGTATTATTTTGCACACAGATAATCGTTATTCCTTTGTAGAGTTACATGTTTTTTCAGTTACACTTTTAACGCATGAGTATAAATAAAAGAACTTAAAACTTCTATATAGACACGGAATTAGTGCTCCCCACGTATAATGCGTATCCTCATTTTTCCCTCAAATATTTGGGCAAGAAAGCGCACATTATATGCAGCAAAATATGGTATGCTTCTGCCTTATACATAATTTTCAGCCTGTTTTCATTGCCAACCTAATTTTTCCCTTCTTCCAAAAATAAATGAGTTTTCAAACTGTGCCTACTATTTCTGCAAAAGATGGGAATGCAAATATTCAAAGCTCCTTTAGGTATTTTAGCTCAGAATGAAAATTCAGCTGGCATCTCATTCTCTGACTCGTCGGCTCCCTTGGTAACGCCCTCTCACTGGTTCTGCGCGCTGGGAGCGGATGGACTGCATGCAGTGCGTGCCTCTGTCCGCTGGAGATTGGGGGTGACAGGTTCATAAGCGGAAAGGCACAGAGCCACCAGTGGGGAAGAGAACTTCACTGCGGCACACTCAAAAGGAGACTGCTGAGGTATTGAAGGGAGTAATGACGGCATGGGGGAATTCTATGGTTGGAATTTTATGGTTTGGATGCTGAAATAATTCAGGCCTTTCATCATCAAAAAAAAAAATCTCACCTTTAAAATTGCAAAGCCAGCCTCGCTTTGGGAAGTAATGTCTTTGACCAACAATGTTGGTGAGGCCCCTGGCCCTGACATGGCTCAGCTAGAGGCTCCCAAGGTGCACAGTCGGAAGAGAAGAGCCGGCTGTTTGGCTTTGGGCTTCAGATAGTTACTCCGGCCTTTTTCTTTGAAGCAAATAACAAAACCAGTCAGAGCCTACGATGTGTGTGGGGCCTATGCTAGAAAGTTAATTGCATTTGGTGCGCTCATTTCCTTCTCCTGTGGACGGTTTTATGCCTCTCAGAGGGCTCCCATTCGCTGGCTTCATTCATCCGCACGACAGCCTCTGCTGAGTCACAGCCAATGGGCAAGGCGCCGCGATACCCCACAGGGGTAATGTCTGCTTATCTTTCAGAAAGCCTGGCTTTGTTTTTTCCTTAAACCGTGACATCATCTTTTCTTTACTTTCAAAGTAATTAATACTTGTCCACTATAGAAATGTGGAATCTACTGAAGCGTTTAGAAAAGAAAATTAAAACCACCTGTTAGCCCATCACCCAGAGACAATAATTTCAATGAACATTTTGGGTACCAATTCTATTTTTTTGTCTGTGTGTGCATAGCTTTTCTCAAAATGGAGATCATTGTGTATGTGTCTGTTACCTGACATACTATGTTTTAAATACATGTTCAAAAACACACACCTTTGGATGATCGCATGGGTCCCATCACATGGATATCCCAGGATTCCCATGCTGCCTTACACAGGTAGCTGACAAGGGGGCTCTGGTCTAGCTAGTAGTCGCAGAGTCCTGATCTGCTAGCCAAGAACAGGCAGGGAGTAGGGCTGCCCTCGAGGCAGCCTGGGAGAGGGAGGGTTGTCTAGCCAGGGCTCTAAAGCCCTGGACTCTCATACTTTCTCTATTTGCTGTGTGATCAAGACAAATGAAGGCTTCCTCCCCAAAACCTTCTATTTCCTCCACATAGTCCTCCTATTATGGAAAGATCACGCTAAAATAGGAGCTCTTGGTAGAATGGGGTGAAGAGATTATTGCCTTCCACTGCACTTCCTCATCGGGGTGGCATGGTAGAAGGCAGGCTGATACACTGCAAACACCTAACCCCAACACAGTCATGCCAGGTCCTTCCAAAAGACCTTACATAAGTAAGAAGTTGGCCAATTCGAACCCAAGCAATATGGAGGTTTACTTTTGTATTAATTTTTGGAAAATACTAAGCCAACTAATAGAACAAAGCATTTGACCTTGAGAAAACTATCTACAGATTTTTATAACTAGCTGCTAAGACTTACAGCCTTTATTCATATACATAGTTGAATAATGGAAATGAGATTTTTTACTGACTGTAAGTAGCAAATACGTCTTCTTGAAATACCACTGAAAGAAAACACAATGTTCAAACATTATAAATCACCTAGCTAAATGCAATGTGGTACCGTAGATCAGACCCTGGAACAGAAAAAGGACATTAATGGAAAAAC
Organism: Macrotus californicus; assembly: GCA_007922815.1. Classification (NCBI taxonomy): domain Eukaryota; kingdom Metazoa; phylum Chordata; class Mammalia; order Chiroptera; family Phyllostomidae; genus Macrotus; species Macrotus californicus. The sequence goes on along the minus strand of VMDR010000467.1, from coordinate 148,961 downwards.
CAATGAAATAGAAATATCTGCTGTTTATTTTATAGCTGTACTAATGTTAACTTCTAAGTTTTGAGAAATGTACTGTGGTTGCGTAAGATGTTAGGGAGAAGCTGGTGAAGACTGGAACTCTCTCTACTCTCTTGGCAATGTATTGTGAATTTAAATTAATTCAAAATTAGACCCCTGGCTGGTGTGGTTCAGGGGATTAAGTGATGACCTGCAAACCAAAGGGTCACTGGTTTGATCCCCAGTCAGGGCACATGCCTGGGTTGTGGTCCAGGTCCCCCGTAAGGGGTGCGTGAGAGGTAACCACATATTGATGTTTCTCTTCCTCTCTTTCTCCTTCCCTTCCTCTCTCTCTACAAATAAATGAAGTCTTTAAAATGATCCAAAATTATACATTTAAGAAAGTAAGACAACATGTAAATAGTTGTACTTTGCTCGATGACAACTCTGAGGCAGGGGTAGGGTCTGTCCTGAGGCCCAGCTGCAGTAGACGTTTGTCAACAGCTGTTGAAGAGATGAATACTCTGTGCACACAGTCTGAGCAATGCTGATAATTCTCACTGTTCACCCAAAAAAATTCCAGCAAGAGCCATGTTTCAGATGCCCATTTCTGCTACACTCATTCAACAAACAACTAACAGAACATGGGACGCCAGTTTCCTATTGACGCCAGCTTCCCACTGCCAGGCACCGAGGTGAGTGTCGAGAATGAGAAAATGAGTATATCCTCTGTGCTGTACTTCACACATCATGGTGATCACTTTCTGAGGCATATAAATGTCTGATCACCACGTTGTACACCTGAAACTAGTATAATAATGCTGTCTATCAACTGTAATTGAAAAATAAATTTAAAAGAAGAAAAAGGAAAATGAATGGGAAAATGGACTGAGGCCACCCCTGCCCTTGGGGAGTTCCCTCGCCATCTGGTGGGGAAGACACAGACAAGTGAGCAAAGAAGACCGAATGTTAACTAACTCAAACTGAAGGCTCAGCATCGCGGCACATGGGACCAATATAGCTATTGGGGATCGGAAGGTTCAGTTATTCTTCACATCAAATACACAGACAAAACAAAGAGAGAATAATAAAAAATAAGAAGGACAAGAACAAGAATATTTTTCCCAAGTAAAGAAAAGGGAATTTGCATCTTTACCTGTTCAGCAGGATTTTTGTTTTTTCCTCCCTGCATCACCAGCTCTGGGTTTACATAACCGTTTTTAACCTTCTCAATAGACCCATACTTGTATATCCTGTCTGATGACAAGGGAGGGTCCTGGGGGGCTTGCTGTGGGAGACTGTCTTTCGCAGCATCTCTGAGTGGGGCTTCAGGGATGCTGCACAGGTGAATAATAAGACACAAAATGAGGACCAAGGCGGAGAAGAAGAACATGACCTGGAACTCTGTGCCCAGCACTCTTCCCAGTTTCAGATGGGCCCAGTCGATGGCACCCAAAAGGTAACCCAGGGCACCTCCAAAGCCTGGAAAGCAAGGAAGAGTGTATTAGCATAGTTAGCAAACCATCTTCCCTCTCCACTGTGCTTGGGCCTTCCTCTCAGTGGGAAAGCTACCTTAGGACAGCAGAGGTAACACAATGTGAGGCTAAGACACTCACAGTCAGGAAGGGTGGGTTCAAGTCCCAGCTCTAGCATGTACTTGCTGTGGCCTTGGACTTCTTCATTCACAATATGGGATCATAATAAAAGAGGAACCTGCTAGCAGAGTCATAATTGGAAAATGGTGAGAGACATAACAAGTGCTTAATAAATATCGCCACTATCAGAATTCTTGTGGCCTTTCCAAACTACACTCTCTACACTGCTTAAACACTAAAATACCTGGCCTTAAGGAGCTCCAAAGAAAACCAATTTCTGACAGCAATAAAAATAATTATTTGTATTATTACTTATCTATTAATAAGCTTTCTAAGGGAACGGACATTTGCAAAGATCAAACAGCCTTGAAATCTGTCTTCTTTCCTCTGTCAGAAGCAGCTGGTAGCAACAGAGCCAATGAGAACCAAAATTTAAACATGAGTTTTTACAAACCCTGTTACCATCTCACAGGACCCTGACCTGGAGTTTTTCCGGTGCTTGTTTTATCTGCTTATGATTGAAGACGGTGTGACCTGAAAGACACTGAGCAAGGGCTCCTCAAAACTGATCCTGCCCTGGCGGTCTGATAGTATTTGGAGTTCTGTCATTAGGGATTCCTTCTGCTGGGTTCCTCTTTTACAAGCAAGGCCTCCTGGCGAGGATGAGACTTTATACTACTCAGGTCCAAAGTAGTAAGTGCTCCTCGGATGCTCCTCCAGGTAGTAAATGTTGGTGGCTTCTGAGAACACTGAGGTGAAGGAGGAACACACCAGGGGGTGGGAGGAGGCCCAGGGAAGGAAGGAGATGGGTGCAAAACCCTCCCCTTACATCAGAGACCTTGAAATGTCAACCTCCCATCACGCCTTACCAGACACAAATATCTACCTAGACAAATCAGCTCATTTTTGTTTTTGTTTTTCTTGTGTGGATGAAGCCTTCCTTCTGTTTCCCAAAGAAAGACACATTCTAACAAACTAGACCATCAGGGAACAAAAGAGAACTCAAGAAATTCTCTGTCTCTAATCTGAAATACCTAAATTTACGTAAACCCTGACCCCGGGAACAGAAATCTAAGTGACAAGTACCATGAATCCTAATTTATCCAGAACGGTGGGAGAATGAATGAGTCTGGTCACCTCACATTCTGGTTAGTTGCAATTTACCACAGAGGATATTTACAGATGACCAACTGTTTAACCATTGAATTACAAAAATACGTATCATGACCATGCCCTGAGAGCCAAACTGTATATTAAGGGGGAATTATGGGAAATTGTGGCCAGTGGTGTGCAATGAGTTAAACATACGTTCTCTGCCAACAGGGATAAATGGTCCAGTTATGCCTGATGGGCATATACTTAAACAGGTAATGAATGACATGTATGGTGACCTGCGTGGATGTCATGTGCCCAGGAACGGAGAGGAAGGCGAGGCCCTTGAGGCAGCCACAGTCTGTTGCTGATTCAGAGGGCAGTTCTGGGACCCATGGCACCTCTGGATCACCACTAGACAGTGACTATCCTGTGTGACCGTGGGGATGCCCAGGGTGTCAGAAGTCAGGTGATGGTAGGCCAAGCAATCACCCAAGAATGTATTGAGTGTAAACCACTATTCAAGGGTCTGTCTAAGTCAGGGTTTCTTAGTCTCGGTGCCACTGACATTTCGGATCGGATAGTTTGGCTGTGCAGGTAGTTCTGTGCATTGCAGGATGCTCAGCGGCGTCTTCGGCCTCTCCCCACTAGTTGCCAGCAACAACCTCTCCGACTCCTCCCCACCAGCTTTGACAACTGAAAATGTCTCCAGACATTGCCTGGTGTCCTCCAGGGGGCAAAATAACCCCCAGTTGAGAACGTTTAACCTTAATTAACCCGATGAAAAATGTACACATTCCTCTTTTCAAACTATTTCTCATTTACAGCCAGATCGATGGTTGTCATACTGTAACTTAATTCTCCTGTCGTTTATGCCTCTTTCCTTGAAATTTATTGTTCCATTGAGCAGAGGAGAGATAGAACAGAACACACTTGCCCATTTGAAAGAATTGGTATGTAAAATACTTAAATCATCTATTCTTCAACGGAATGGTGATTTTAGTTTATGGATATAAACCTACAGATATAAATATAACGATGGATTTACATTATATCAATTGAGTTCTATAACTGGAGGATTCCCTAATCTAGTTAGAAATCCACTGGTTGAGTATACTTCAATAAATATTTATTGAACACTAAATATATGTAAAGGACCCTCCTAGTTTCTGGGGATATAAACATAAATAAGACACAGCTCCCCATCCCCTCCTCCCTAGAAGGCAATTCCCAGTGGGAGAAGCAGATAAGTAAACAGCTACTTTCAAAAAAGCTGTAATAAATAATAACTTAGAACAGCGAGCTGGGTACTTAAAGAGTATAGAGGAGTTCTGAAGAAGAGTTTATTTTAATGTTTAGTTAATGGTAGCAAGATGATGGTGATTATTAATAATTTTCACAGGATTCCTCTTAATTAGTAATGAAGTTCATAAGAGTTCAATACAACAATGAACCCAAAGGCTTTAGAGGCAGAAGGACCTTTGAAGCTCAGAATGTTGAATTAGATCAGAAATCCACAGGCTACAGTGGTTGAGTGATGGGAGACAGCATGAAGAGAAGGGGTTTGGAATGATACCTGATTTCCATTCCTCCCTGTGTGCCTTCTGATCATGTGATGATGGGCACTTCTACTCCGGGGGTGGTGATGCATGCCCATATGAGTTTTGTGAAGGTTAACATACTAACACATGTAAAACACTAGCACATACAGGGGTGGAAGCGGGACCAAAACCCAGTGATCAGCTGACTTCCTACAGAAATCCTAACTCCAAAGCCTCACCCAGAAGCAAAAGAGAAGGACTAAAGATGCTCCTTGACTTACAACGGGGTTATGTGCCAACATACCATCATAAATTGAAAATATAATGAGTTGATAGGATACTGAGCATTGCTTAGCCTCGCCTACCTTACACATGCTCAGAACACTTACATCAGCCTACAGTTGGCAAATCGCCTGACACAGTGAACACTGCAGAGAGTATCAGTCGTTTACCCTGGTGATCGTGTGGCTGACCGGGAGCTGCAGCTCACTGCTGCTGCCCAGAATCACAACAGGGTGTCTACCGCATGTCCCTGGCCTGGGAAAAGATCAAAATCAAAATCTGAAGTACAGTTTCTGCTGAATGGTATGGTTTTCACACCATCGTAAAGTCAAAAACTCATGAATTGGGCCATTGAAAGGCAAGGACTGTCCGTACTGCACCGAGGGTGACAATTTGCCTAGAGATGGATGAAAGGACTTGGTCATTTTAGACCCAGTGGTTAGAATCTGGGGATCGCTCTGAGGGCTGAGACCTGGGCTTACCACTGACCTAGTGTGGTGTGTGGCAAGTACTGTGGAAGAAATATGTATCTTAAACCTGGAAAGAGTAAAAATAGTTAAGTGCCTGATTTTTAAAATATTCTAGGGCAGGGCTTCTTAAACTTTAATGCGCACGTGAATCACACATGTGGATGTCTTGTTAGCATGTAGGTTGTCTTAGTCCATTCTGGCTGCTATAACAACAATACCACGGGTTTGGTAGCTTATAAACAACAAACATTTATTTCCCACAGTCCTGGAGGCTGGCAAGTCCAAGACCGTGGCACTGTCTATGGAGAGCCTGCCTGCTCATAGAGAGCAGCCTTTTCACCGCAATCTCACCTGGGGGAAGCAGCAAGGAGTTTTCTCTCGTAGGGCCTCTTTTACAAGGGCACTAGTGCCATTCCTGAGTCCTCCCGACCTAATCACCTCCTCTAGGCCTCGCCTCCTAACACCATATGGATTTGGGTATTAGGTTTTCAACATATGGATTGGGGTGGGGGGGGGACACAAACATTCAACCGATAACACAGGTTCTGATTCTGAAGACCTAGGGTGGGGCATGACCATCTTCATTCCTTTCAAGCTCCCTGTGACATCAGTGCCTCTAGTCCCAATATCACTCTGAGTGGCCAGGCACTAGAGCAGTCTCCAATCAACCTGCTCTACCCTCATCTGACATTCTTGGGGGATGGGGCTCCATTGTCATAGGCTATTAGACCAACAATCTACAAATGACAAGGCATAATGATGTGCAGTCCTGTAAAATTAAGGCTAATTTGCAGATATTAATAGGGATGTATGATTTCTATTGTTTTTGTAGCCTGGTGGAAAAATAACCCTGAAATGATTATAGAGGAGTTATTGCTGTCTTGCCTCGTAGAAGGTTAATCAGATCTCATCTAACCCGGCACTTTTTTTCTTTTGTGAATCATACACACACACACTGCGCAAGAACTCAGGGAAACTATTCTTCTTATGTCTTCCCTGTCGGTTCACTCGCTACTCAGTTAAGTAAAACCTTGCCGCATGTTACAGATAACTGAGATTTCCAATCCCCTGTTCTCTTAGGAGCGGGAGTGGGTAGGTGGGGATGGGGTGGGAAGATGAAAGAGGCAAAACTGTTCGGTTTGCCCCCAAACTACTGTGGGATGTAGCTACAAGTTACAACAGCATATATCCTGAAGGAATAGTAGGCCTTTGGGGAAACTATCCAAATGGTTAGGCTGTATCCCCCCCTCCAGATATGATAAAAGCCAGCTGGAGGATGTAGGGGTTAATTGAATGCTTTCCTTTTTGCTTCCATTGCATAAGCTAAGGATTTCATCTTCAGAGATAGTCTTCTGAACTAAGCCCACTCATTGTAGCTGCAACAAAGGCTAACACCAACTCCCACATCCACATGCACACTCAGACTGTGTTTATCTCTCCTGCCAACATCAGCCTCCGTGGGGCTCCTGGAATCAATCAGCGGGCCATTGGCCAAACCATGAGGCATAAGCTGGAGCATCCAAAGGACATTGGCTGCAGCATGAGATAACGGCCTTTACAAAGAAGGACCCACAAATGGGCTAGCTGGCAGGCTGTGCTGTCAAACTCGGACCAGGGCCAACCTCACGCATGCTCTAAAATACTAAAACAGAGAAAAGTTCAGAGGGACTGAGTTCAGAGGGACTCACAAATTACCCGTTCTTCTTCCAAAGATGTTTATGGAGCCAGTTCCTCACTGAATCATTACAAATAAAACTTCTGCAAGCCTGGTGGGCCTGGAGGAAATGAATATATAGTAACACTTGGCATTGACTCGTTCCTTGCTTCAGGCCTGAAATCATTTGCCAGAATATTAATAACTAACATTGTGTAAAGATTCACAACCCTCAGCAGTAAAGAAGAGGACCCCGAATTTGAACCTAGATGGCCTTTGCCATCATGCTTCATTCCAGCCTCCCACTGCTGGATGGAGCCCACTGCCAAGGATGGTAAAGCCTTGGGCTCAATTTAGCAGAAATATTTGTGATGAGAAGCATTTTGACAAAAGGAGGGATTTCCTACTGGCGAGTGTGGGTTTTACATCCTGAGACGTGCACAGAGGTGAAGGCCTGGGGTGAGAGGACAAGGGTGGAACCCCCAAACCCACCGTGGCTACCTCATGTGCCAGGGATGGAAAACAGGTCGAGTTACCTTTAAATATAAGAGACAGAAGAAGCTGGAGGATGAAAATGTCCCCCTAGGAGCCAGAGTCTTTTCTTAAAAATAAAAATGTCAGAAGTATGCTAGGACATATTTTGGCAATGAGCCTTTGGACCCTCGTTTGCAAAGCATTTGAAATTGTTGGGCCTGGACTACAGCTCTGAAATAAATGAAAAGAATTTCGATTACTCAGATGACTGGATCCCTTGAGTGGATGATATCTTAGCGTGGGTGAAAATCAAAACAGGCCCTGACACTGAACTTGCCTTTATTATAAAATGCTTGTTTCAAGCAGAATGCTGTAGCCATCTCTTCAAGTTCACACAAATTTAGGAGGTCCAGCATGTGTGCAAAGACAGGGCAGACTGACAATGCGTGCTTGTTCTTTTTCACACCAGCTTTTCCTGTGGCCTGACACTCAGAGCAGGGCGATTACGGTGAAGTCACACGGCCACATTTCACCCAACATGACTTACCGATTCACCCTTTGAAAAGAGGGAGAGGGGGAGAGAGCACAAGAAGGACAAAAGAATACTTTATTCTATTTTATTTATTTAATCCTCATCTGAGGGTATGTTTATTGATTTTTTTTTGAGAGAGAGAGGAAGGGGAAGAGAGGAACATTGAAGTCAGAGAACATCAATTGGTTGCCTCCTGTACGCCAGTATGCACCCGAACTGGGGATCGAACCCACAACCTAGTTATGTGCCCTGACCTGGAGTCAAACCCCCAACCTTTTGGTGTATGAGACAAGGCTCCAACCAGTGGAGCCACTGGGCCGGGGCCAAAATAACAGTTTTAATAACATGGGTGACCCTACCTGCTATTCCATTCATCGCGCCCACGTCCAGGAGTAAACACTAACAGATCTATTTGTATGTGTCCATCACTGTGCAGGTGTGCACACACAAAACAAAGCATGTTGTATTTCATGGGTGACACGAGAAAAGTTTACGAGAAACCTAGACCATCTGTGACTATCACTTAGTGGGACATTTGAATCTAACCCTTAAACAAGGTGAAACATCACTGTACTGCTTTACAAGAGGAAAACGCTCTGAGCTTTCTTTTCCTAGCAGGAAAAAAGCTAGCTCTGAGCCATCCACACACCCTCGGGTGCTGCTCCAAAACCACACAGTTGGTCAAGGTTCCGACGGAGCTCAGTGTTAGTCCTGAGGCAACGCAAGGTAACTAAAAGAGCACGTTCGTCTGGCCGATGCAATTTGCGAGGCCGTTGAACTTGATATAAGAATGCAGAAAACACAAACCGGACTTTGAAACCAGGATCTACTTTCACACAGCTAACATTTCTAAGTGCCAGCCAGCAGCGAAGCAGTGAGTTAGAAGCCATGGGGAATTTGCAGTGAACTCCTACCAGGGAGCTTACAAATCTTGTGCAGGAGTTAGATACAGGAGAGTGGGGGCAGCATCACAATAAACGTGCAGACCAGGTAGAGCTGAACAGGAGCATAACTTTCAGATACAATTACTCTTTAATTACTCACTAATAAATAGATGGGCTTTGGGAGCTCTGGCTGTCACCTTCTCACAATAGTCTTGGCCTAATTGTTCTCATTAGGTTCATAATTGTGTTTGTATTCTATGCGACAATTACTGACTTCGGCCTACTCAGTGATAGTTATCCATTCCTCCTGGCTAACAAAACCCCAGTTTGATTTAAGGACATGCTCTTCCCCCTCCAAAAAACCCCCTCACTTTTCAAACCTCCCAGGCCTCAATTCTAACCAGTGAGGAACACGCCAAAGTCTGTGGGATTCTAGGAAAGCTTTTGCCATCTTCGTTGAGAGAGACGATGTTGAAACCCTAACCCGAGAGGCAACTATACTCGGAGGTAGGGCCTTTAAGGAAATAATTAAGGTCCAGTAAGGTCAGTAGGGCCAGAGTGGAGAACTCGCTGTCCTCCAGTGTTCTCCATTCAAACATTTGCTCAAACAACAAATATTAGCCCAATAGCTCCCATGTGCAGGAACTGCTCTTGGCTATGGAGACATAAACCACAAAACTCAAGATCCTGCTTCTCATGGAACATACCCAGCCACAAGAGGAGACCGAATATATCAAAATAGAAGGAAATAGACTGACTGGGCTATGAATACAATCAGATAAGGTAGACTGATAGAGTCTGCCTCACCTGTCCCCCCCGCCCTCCACCAAATACAAAAATTCTCACGGGCCAGGACAGTGCTGCAGCTTCATGTATAACCCTGCAGTCCCAGAAAGTCCTAACTGATGCTCTACACATGTATGTTGAACTTCAGCAGCTGAGCTCCAAATGAACGACACAACAGCAACCCAAGGAAGCCCCAGGAGCAGCCCCATTGTCCTCTTGGCATGGCCTCTTTTAAACCAGGAGGTTGAGGAAATGCCAACTCTTTATGTAACTAAGAAATCTCCAAGGGGGGATGTTTATTTGCTTAGTTTGTTTCCATTTTTGTTTTTAAATGTGGTTCTTGGGATATCTGCCACAGAATCATCTGGGGTATTTATTAAAAATGCAAACTTCTGGGCCCCCACCCTAAACACACTGAATCAAAATAACTGGAGGAGGGGCCCAGGAAACGACATTTTGAAAAGGCTCCAAAGTAAGGCTGATGCTACATTACTGATTAAAAAGAGAGAGGGAAAGAAACCACAAAGTACAGTGCACAATGCCTCTTTTCATCTTGGTTGTAAATGTCTCCACAAATGGTTCTTCAGAGGGCTTTCATGCAAACTCCCTTTGCAGAACTCTGCAGCCTGGTCACAAGCTGCCTTTGTTTAGAGACACACACCGAGAGACAGAGCCCGCGTGATGGGAGCAGTCCATCAACTGACCCATTCACTCCGGGCAACTCAATGTGCCGAGAAACCGGAGGGCTCCAGCAGAAGTGCCCCTGTCTGGGAGCTGAAGGAGAGACTTTCTGGAATATTCCCTACCTGTGAAGAGGGCATGGTAGTGGAGGCCCCTCTCCTTGTCCTGATGAGAGCAGACATCAAATAAGTAGGCTTTGATGGGCCCATCAATGAAGTCGGCAGCAAAATCGAAGAGTACCACACCTATCATGGTGACGGTTATGGCCCAAATCAGCTTCCTCTTTGGGTCAGCAATCAAGGCTAAATGAGAAATGAACGTCGGTTACCTAAATCTTGGTTTGGAATGATTCGCATTTTCATTCCTACCAAAACTTCCTAAAATCAAATTATCTCCCTTTGCTTTCATTTTGTTTTGTTTTTCCAAATAAAAACTTTAGCCCTGGCTGGTGTGGCTCAGTGGATTGAGCATGGGCCCATGAACCAAAGGGTAACCAGTTGGATTCCCAGTTAGGGCACGTGCCTGGGTCGCAGGCCAGGTCCCCAGTACAGGGTATGCAAGATGCAACCACACACTGACGTTTCTCTCCCTCTCTTTCTCCTTCCCTTCCCCTTTCTCTAAAAATAAATACATAAAATCTTCTAAAAAAAATTTCATTATTCTTTAGGTTTTAAAAATTATGCAAATAGAAGTCCAGAAAAGGCAAACCTATAGAGATAGAAAGCCTCTATGGAGTGGTTGCCTTATGCTGGTGGGGATGCGAGGATGGGGATGACCGCTAAAAAGAGCTGTCACTGGGTTTCCTTGGGGGATGATGAAAGTGTTGTGGCGCTAGATTGTGGTGATGGTGGCACAAGCTTGCAAATACACTAAAAAGCACTGCATTGCACACTTTTAAATGGTGACTTTTATAGTATACAAATCATATCTCTTGAAAGTGGTTTTAGAAATTAGGCATGCTTATTGGAAACCACTCCAACAATATAGGAAAGAAGGAGCACCGCCTCAGAGCCCAGCCCCTCGGGAGGGTCATCCTTCACACTGCCCTTTAGGCCCTTCTACACACCAGAGACAGGTGTGCATCTGGGCCTTAATGTGGCTCTTCTCAAACTTCAGCTTGCTTGGCCAACATTCGGGTGACTTGTTAAAACTCATTGTTGGGCTCCATCTCCCATGATTCTCCCATGATTCTTCAGTAGGTTTGAGGTGGGGCCTGGAAACTTGCATCTCAAGAGCCCCCGTGATGCGCCAGGTTGGAGGACCACACTTTGAGCTCTAATGGGGTCATGTGTGTGTGCTCATTTAGAACCAACTCTCTTCCTATCTCTGCATCCCAACCGATGAAGCACCATCTCACAATTTTTAGCAGCTAAATAATACTCATTCTCTGACAATGCCACAATTCATTCACCCAATCTTAACCATTTTCCTGACTTTTAGTTAATTAAAAAAAAAAACAATATGTAATATGTGCACGTTTTTAAAAATTATAACATGAAAATAAGTAAAAATAAGCCGACCCTCCCCTTCTCACCTCCAGTCCTTTAGTACTGGAGCAACATTCTTACCAGTTTTTTTGTGATTCTTCCAGAAATATCCCACGTTAACGTATTTGTGCCCTCTTTTAAATATATGTAAATGATAGCTAATTATCCCATCTCATTATCACACATTCTGCTAGCCTGACAGTTAAAGACCTAAAACTGTGTGCTCTTTTAATGTTTACGGTTCTTTTTTCAGTGCAACTTTACATCCACTCCCACTGACTCCTGAGGCTGATCAATGGCTAGAAAAAGTGCTCGCCATAAGGTTTGGTTCTGTCCGAATGCACAGTGCCCGACGATCCTGAGCTGACAAACAGGTACCCTGCACCCACGGGAAGGCTCTACCTAAAGCTCTGGACACAATTAACCCTTATTTGGGCATGCAAGTTATTTACTATAAAAATGTATGGCTGGTTAATTCGACAAAGCAGTAAATAAGGTATAGTGGGCTCAAAAATACTGTAATTGATAAATATGTGAAAATATTTAATTTGATAAAATAGATAAAAATTAAACCCTATCTTAAGATCCTCACAATAAAAAATAAAATGCACCCTGATGTTCCTAAAAGTAAAGGCTCCCCAGCCACAGACTTTGGGCCATTCAAAGTTGGAAATTCATTGTAACCTAGGAGAGAGAAACGGTTCTAACCAATTTTTTAAGTGTCACATAAAGAAATTTGAATACTTCTATTGAGTTACATAATAGGACCCTTTCCTCTGGCTGCCCGCCTTGCGCAGTGCACTGACCTGATATAATAGTGTCCCCGTTGAGGTACAGAGCCATGCCCAAGAGCATCATGACGCCCAGGGTGAGGATGTAGGGTCTGCGCCGGCCCCACCCAGCCCGGCAGTAGTCACTGGCTGACCCCACCACGGGCTGCAGCAGGAATCCCAGGACGGGGCTGAGGAGCCACACCATGCTGTACAGGCTCCTGGGCAGGCCCACGCTGAGCAGGACAGGGGTCACGTAGGCCGCCTCCACCGCATAGCAGAACTCCCGGCCGAACATGGCCATGCTGTGCATGATGAGCCGGCCTGTGGATCTTTTGGGCAGCTCCACACAGCCAAAGGGGCACTCCTCAGCTAGGGAGGTGGCAGTGTCGATGCCAGGCTGTCCACTGTTGCCACCCATGGCCACTGGGTGAGGAACCTGCCTGCAAGCCCACCGCCTCCTGCGTGGCCCCTCCGGTTTGTGCACTGGATTTGACTCGGAGCCTGGCTGAGCGGCCAAGAGAGATGGTGAGGCTGGGGGAAGGGCTCAAATTCTTTCACGCCTCTAAGATCACAAGGTATGATGAGAGGGAAGGGAGGTGGGGCCTAGAAAGCCCGCTAGAGATTAGCTGCTGTGAGCCCTCTGGCCCCTTACACGCTTTTCTAAAGGAATCTTCCTTTGCGCTGCTCTCTCCCTGCCTCTGTCTCTGTTTCCGATTCTGTTTCTCTCTCCAACACACACACACATACACACACACACATTCTATTTCATACAATCTCACACACACAGCTTTGAGACGATAAAGCCCTATATGCAAGTGTTAAGTCAAAATATTAGTAGGTTGATGTCTTGTAAAAACTTTTTCTTGATATAAATATTCTGCTCTTTCCTGAAGACAAGTTTTCTACACACATACACACCTGAGGAGTCAATTAACTAGACTTGAAATGGTAGAAGGGTGTACTTTTCCCCTAAATCACTAGCTGTCTCCGCACTGTGATGTTTTCCTGCATGGCAGTAAACACACTTTACTATTAGATGGTCTGTGTTCACTCTAATTTCTCCTGGGTTCATCGGTCTCTGATCCCTTTAAGAGCAGCGATCAGGGGTTTTTTGTTCATAACGGTATCCTCAGCAGCTAGCATGGTATCTGGCCCCTTAAATATTTGCTAAAGGAATTACTGAAGTATATACACTATATATATTTTTAATATTTTATTTATTTTTAGACAGAGGGAAAGGGAGGAGAAAGAGGGAGAGAAACATTATCTAGCGTGCCCCCTACTGGGGACCTGGCCTGCAACACAGGCATGTGCCCTGACTGGGAATCAAATTCACAGCCCTTTGGTTTGCAGACCGGTACTTAATCCACTGAGCCACACCAGCCAGGGCTACACTATATTTTGTTGTGCTGGTCAACTGCCTATTTGCTCAGATCCATTTCTTACCCTTCCCCCCATGTTCTGCATCATAAGAAACTACATTTCCCAGATTGCTCCCTGGCTATTCAGTCAATGTGGCCAATGGGGGAACCTGTGAAAACACAAGAGCAGAAGGGGGAAATCCCACCCTCTTCCCCCTTTCTTTTTCCTAAGAGGCCTCTGAAAGTGGCTTGCATCTCCACTTGGGTCTTTTCTTCCAGGGACCTCATCTCCGGGGCCCTGGTAACACTATCTTTCCATTGGGCCCTGCAGACATTCAGAGTGGTCCTGGCTTCCGGTGCTGCTCTTATCTGGATTGCCTCACTGTCCTCTCTGCCTCTCGGCTCTTTTCTCAGCAAATTTCCTCTATTTTAAACACTCGGAGTGGGTCTTATTTTCCTTGCTGGACCCTGAGTTCAAAGGAAAACTCTTGACTGGCAGGGGAAACAGGATCCTATAGGAAGGGCCCTAAAAATAGTTTAAGAGCAAGAGTTGGAGTCAGGAGTCAGAAGAGTCAAGTTTCAATTCTGGTTCTGCCCCTTCCTAGCTGTTTTTACCTGAACAAAGCACTTAAAATGCCATTTCCCAAACTGTGTACCAAGGCACCCCAGTGCACTACAATGAATTCGCAAGGACACCACATGAAATACTGGTGAGGCGGTTCACACCTCTGACACACGGTCACACTAGAGAAGGCGAGAGTAGCATGTGTCTGACTCCCAGACATATGAAGCTTTGTAGTGTCATACAGGTGCACGGGACCCGTTAATAATTGCCCTTAAGAACAACATAAAAATTAAAATATGACTTTAAATATGTGTATTTTATTTTTCAAACAGCTAACTTACTTGTTAGGACATAAACACTTAAGTTGTTGGGACATAATTATAGATGAAATGGTTAGATATTTCTTTCGGCCTGGGGGCCCCATGAAAAAATTACTGAGCCACTAGGGGAGCCCTGAACTGAGAAGGTTAGGGCCATCTGGGTCTCATGTTCTCATCTGTGAAACGGAGAAATCTGCCTGACCTTCTCTGTGACTGAGGAAGTGCGACTGTAATATTGTACATAATGGATATGATTGATATTGGCTGCCCACCCAACCATTCTCCACTCCCCCAATTCTGAGGGAACCAGGATTAGATCCCAGAGCCCACCCATCCCTCACACCGTGTGCTTCCCGGAAGCGGAGCCCAGGGGCGCTCCAGGAGCTGGCTAGCTTTATCTAAGGATGCTCTTACCTTCTCTGCCAAAAACTGGTGTAGGGCTGGCTTGTGACTTAGCTCCAAGGAAACAGGAGATAAGATTTGCGAGGACCCCTCTCCTCTTCTGGACGTCGCTGTGTGGCTCTAAGATGCAGGACTCGCTTCCCAGGCTGAGGACAAAGCAGAGCCAGGAGGGCGCACACAGGGCCCAAGTGCCTGGGTCCACACGGCCCAAAAACTCACTTCTGGGCTCCAGGTATGGGAGTCAGAACAGTCCTTTCTTGTTATGGATTTAGTTACTTGTAGTTCAAAGGCATCCTTATTTGATGTAAGTAAAAGTAAGTTGCAAGTTATAAACTACTCCAGTGCCATTGTGATGGAAGCCTGGAAGGTGCTTGGACACAAGGTGGGGACCCAGAGACAAGAGGCCCTGATGCGGCCCACGGGACTTGTGTCCTTTATTACCACACAGCTTGGAGCACCTCATCACCTCCTGCACTGCAGGGTCAAAAGAGAGCGGACGTACACATATTCTGAATTACACGTTCAAGGACATAATCCCTGTGTGTTCAAGTATGTATTTCCTGTTATGGGAATGCAAATTAGTGCAGCCGCTATGAAAACCAGTGTGAAGGTTTCTCAGAAATTAATATCATATGGCCCAGGAATTCCTGTTCTGGTATTTACCCCCAAAATACGAAAACACTTACTTGTGAAGATATACGTGGCCCTATGTTCACTGCGGCATTATTTACAGCAGCTAAGACAGGGAAATAACCCACGTGTCCACTGACGGATGGTTACAGAAAGAAGAGGTGGTGCGTACACACAATGGAATATTGTCATTTGCAACAACATGGATGGCTTTTGAGAGTATTGTGCTCAGTAAAATAACTCAGGTGGAAAAGGACAAACACTGTGTGATTTCACTTGTATGTGGTATATAAAACAAAAAGTAAAAAACAAATAGGACAAACAAAAACAAACTCAGAGTCAGACAACAGAATGGTAGTTACTGGAGGGGAAAGGGTGAGGGAAGAGGGTGTCATGGGTAAAGGGGGTCAAATATTGGTAATGGGAGGAAACTGGACTTTGGGTGGGGAGCATGCAACAAAATACACAGGTGTCTAATTATGAATACACCTGAATTTATATAATATTATTAACCAATGTTACCCAATAAACCTAATTTTTAAAAATTAAGTGAAAACAAAAACAATATAATTCTTCTTTCACTAGGACTTCCATCTCCTTCCCTGCACCTTGGCTTATTTCTAAATCTACAGTTTGCCAAAAGATAACTAAAGAGAAATTATAGCATTTCCTGCACAAGGTCTTACATTCCAGAAAAAAATGTATGGGTGACTAACAAAAGCTAGTGACCTCACTTATATACCTTTATTCATTAAAAGTTCACACCCTACAAAAACCAATTTTTCATTCAAACATTTTGCATAAAGTTAATCAATCACAGAAATTACTACTTTAAGTTAGCCCATCTATTTACAGATTTTCGCCAACTGTTTTTATCCTTTTCGTCACCAATCTATTCAACGGATTTTTAGCACCTCTTATGACATTCAAAAGATAAAAGGATTTGGCTCATATTCATTAGAACAGTGCTACTCAGAGTGTGATTTTTGAACTAGAAGCATTATCATCAAGTCTGGTAAAAATGCAAATTCTGGGGTCCCACCCTAGACCCACTACATCAGAACCTCCACGGATGGGGTCCAGGAATCTGTGCTTTAATATTATCTCCAGATGATTCTTCTGTGTGCTAGGAGTTTGTGGTCCAGTGAAGAGTTACGTAAACTACACTAAAAACAACTAATATCCTTGGAGATACGTGCGAAGTGCATTGGGAACACAGCAAGAGTGCCCAAGACTAGGGGCCAACACCTCGCACCCAGGGTGTCCCAGCCATATCACAGCATTGCCTTGGACATCACAACGACAGAGTGAGATGTGAACCCAAGGCCTTCCGGCTCCACGTTCATCATCACTGTACAAAACCACCCTGGGGCCGAGAAAGGAAGGATGTTTCACAAAGAAGACTGTGTTTGAACCAAGGCTGGGTTTGCCAGATCTGCTGGAGCAAGAGGGGTCAGGAGTATCGTTAGTCCTAGAAAATGTAGCAGCACGTGGGAAGGCATGGAAGCAAGAAAGAGCACAGCATATTTTAGAAACTTCAGGCAGTTCCATGTAAGGTGCTGGGGAGCAGAGGGGTAGGGCAGGGCCTGGGCAGCTAGGTAGAAGCCTTATTTTAAATAAAGGGTTGATATGCTATATAAGTTAAAATTTTATTCTGTAGGGGAAAAAAGTACTGAAGAATTTTACAAGACTAAAAAAGACCAGTTTGGTGTCCAAAACACAATGAAAAAAATGAAGGCAATGACACTGGAGGTCAGAATCAAAGGGGAGCTGAGCAGCAGTCCGGGGAACAGGTAAGAGGGGCCCGAACGGAGGACAGGTGGAAGGACGGAGGTGGGAGCTGGGAGGTGGAACTGACAGAGCACGGCCGCTGAGCATTGCTCCTTTAGTGAACACTCAGTGTCCACGCTGGGCTCGGCACAACTCCAGGAACTGGGGAGACAGCAGCGAATGAAGCCTACCAAGTCCGTTATAAGGCCTGCACACTCTGGCACGCAGCGGTTCAGAGGGAGTGAGGGCTGTGGTTAGTGTGTCAGTGCTGGTATGCAGTACGGAGAAAAATAAAACTGGTGAGGGGACAGCGAGTGACAAGGTGGCTGCTATTTTAGACAGGAGTCAGGAAAGGACTCCCCATAAGATGACATTTGGGCAGTGGCCTAAGTGAAGCGAGGCGCAGGCCAAGGGCCTGCTGGGGGCAGAGGGAGACAGGACGGGAATGAAAAGCAGACACTGCAAGAGCGGGAAGGGCCTCCAAGGCCTACCGCATGGAGAACGGGGTGGCTCACGGGACACGGGGCACGTCTGGACGACAGCAACCAACAGCTGCACAGAGGACTCGGGCTCTCAGCAGAGGGGTCTGCATGGAGGGCTGGGAGTTATCTGAAGGAAGTTTCAGGGACATTTTCTAAAATTCTAACTCAGAGACACCGGCTGAATGATTTCCTTAATCAGATGAAAAGGATCAGACTTTTCTGTCTAAGGATGTTCATTGTGGTAATCAGTAGACTCAAAAATATTTCAACGAGTGACAAAACACTAACGGCTACTTAAAGGACTTTCTTGAAAGCTTTTCAGACTTAAAAACTCACAAGTAAACTCTAGAGGGGGGAACGCTTTATTTAATAAACAGCATTATATTAATTCATTTAAAGTATATTATAAATATCTAAGCGTTTTAACATCAACAAATATAATCTCTCAAGTAAATGGAAGGGAGAAAAACTGCCACAATTTCGTGTAGGTAAACCAAAAACATTCCTAAATCAAAGGCCCTCATGTTAATCATTTTCGGAAGGTGATTGTTATTGCCTTCTATTTCCGGTTTCTGGATTAGAAGTCAGAATGCTTTGATCCTGCTCTTTCTGGTTTCCATGCGAACACCTGTATGAATCACGTCCCACTACAAATGCAATATTCAAATTCACCGAGCTGAGGGGCCTGGCCTTTAGAGATTAGCTCTCGGCTTATGACTTTCAACAACTTTATCAGAGTAAAGCTGATCAATCTCTTCCTGGCTGAGCCCAATTTCTTTAAGTATCTCTTCAGTATGTTCTCCTACGAAAGGATCCCTTCGGGAAGAAGGGACAGCTGGGGTGTGTGACAGCAGAGGTGCAGGGCGGGGACTCACACCCTGTTCCGCATCAGTGATAAAGGAGCCGCGTTCCTTGTTATGGTCATGGTGGGGAACCTCTTCAAAAGTCAGAACTGGGGTCACGCACGCATCTGTGCCATCGAAGACCTGACACCACTCTGCCTTTGTCTTCTTTGCAAATATATCTGCGAATCTCTTCTTCATTTCTGGCCAGTCAGCCATGCTCATCTGATTGGGAAGTTCATCAGACTTTAGCCCAAGTCCTGAGAGGAAAAACACAATTTCCTAAATTGTTATGCTTTGGATGCAATGATTACAATTAATGAAAATGAGTTTTCAGCTTAGTTTCCCAAGTAGGATGTTCCTTCTATAAGGGCTTCTCAAACGGGTCAAAAGCAGAAATTCAAACTCAGCTCCTTGCAGCTAGAGCCAAAGGCTGCAGAGGGCAGAGGCAGTAGGAGTAGCAAAAATCCAAACAGGTTTTCCATGCCAAGATTATATTACTTACACTTCATCAAAAGTAGTCTACTTTTAATGGTCTAGTCTCTAGAAATCTATTTCTTCGCTCTGATAGGCTTTCAGATAGAAATTTCCTTGTGATGCTATTATCTGTCAGGTTGATTTAAAATAACCTCACATCGCATATAATGTTCCCAAACCCTACAAACGATAAAATTTACAGTTTACATCTGTCTACTTCAGTTTTCAAGGAAGAAGCCTAATGACAAGTGATTAAATTCAAGATTGCAATTTTGTAAATAACATTAATTTCTCTGTATTTTATCAAGTTAAAGAGCTCTAGGAGGATAGTGATATTTAATCCATTACCTTCTTAAAAACACTGATGTGAACTAGGAACAAAACCCTCTAAAGTGATCAAAGACTCACTGCAGACTGTTCTTACAGCAAACGGGACAGGGAGTTACCAGCCATCCCGTCGCCAGTGGGGCACACAGACTTTTCTCTCCAGCACGAAGGGGACGAACTGAATTTGGAGCTCCCCCAAATCCCATCCCCAGAGAATTCTCACTAGTTAGCCTGTCTGGAGGCTCCCTGAAAGGCTCCATTCGCAGGGCTGTCTTTAGCTGACTCACTCAGAACAGCCCTATTCCCAGAACATCTGTCAAAAAAAACCCAGTGTCAACTGTTTAACATCGTAGCTATCCGAGACGGTACTGCCTGTTGAGACTAATATAAAGCTGATAAAAAAATGTAAAAAAAAAAAGAGTGCAGAATAGGATGCGCACAGGGGACTTTGAAAAGCTCCAATACCTTCCTGAGAGGTTAGAATCCATGCAAATGCCCAGGGCAGCGAGCATGCCCAGGAGAGATAGGAGTAGGTACTAATCTTTCACCTCTGGCTGACCTTGAGGCTCTGGACAAATAAAAAGTGAAGGCGCAGAGTTCCTCAGAAAAGGATAGTTGATTTATTGGTTCAAGGCACTTAAGGATGTCTCTGTCCAATCACTAGCTGACCACTAAGCTAATCAAGCAGACATAAGAGGCTGTACATGCTGAAAAAAATACAGATTTAGCCCAGAAAAGTCATTAAATAAACTAACAGCGGTAACTACAAATATAGGACTGGGGAAGGAAAAGGAGAGACCTGATATCCAGAGTTGCCATATTACATTACTTAAAGTATCCAGTTTCAACAAAAAATTGTGAAGCATGCAAAAAGGAAGGAAAGTATGGTCTATACACAGTAAGAAAAAAAAGTATCAATGAATACAATCTGTCCCTAAGGAAGCCAGATGTTGGGGTTATTAAACAAAGACTTTCAGCCATCAATTTTAAATATATTCAAGGCACTAAAGGAAACCGTACCTAAAGAATTGAGGGAAAGTATGAGAACAGTGTCTCATCAAATAGAGAATATCAATAAAGAGATAGAAATTATTCTTAAAAATGAACCAAATAGAAATTCTGAAGCTGAAGAGCATACCACCAAATGAAAACTTCATTAGAGAGGCTCAGTGACAGGCATCAACTGACAGAAGAAAGAACCAGTAAGCTTGAAGAGAAGTAAACTGAGTCTACCCAGCCTAAACAACAGAAGGAAAATAATAGAGGCCCATAAACAAAGCCTTAGAGACCTGTGGTACACCATCATAAATATCAACATAGGCATTAAGGAATCTCAGAGCAGAAGACAGAGAAAGGGCAAAAAAAATCCTTGAAGAAATAATGTCTAAAATTTCCCAAATTTGATGGAAAAACATTAATTGTGCATTCAAGATTCTCGAAGAGGTCAAGCAAGATAAATTCAAAGAGATCCACACCTAGAACTAATAAACGAGCCCTATGAAGTCACAGGAAACAAGATCAAATACAAAAATCACTACATATCATGTATTTCTATATGAATGATCTGAAAAATGAGACCATTTACAATAGTATCAAGAAGAATAAAATTCTTCATAATAAATTTAACCACAGTAGCTCGGGCCTTGTGTATTGAAAACTACAAAGCATCACTGAGAGAAAGTAAAGAAGACCTAAATTAATGAAAAGCATGCCATATTCATGGCTCATAAGGCTTAATATTGCTAAGATGCCAATAGTCTCCAGATTGATGTACAGACTCAAAACAACCCCTATCAAAATCCCAGCTCACTTTTTTCATAGAAATTGGCAGGCTGATCCTAAAAGTCATATGAAAATGAAAAGGACCCTGAGCAGCCAAAACAACTTGAAAAAGAACAAAACTGGAAGACTCACACTTCCTGATTTTAAACTCACTACAAGCAACAGTAACCAAGACAGTGTGACGCTGGCGTAAGGTCAGACACATACAGTCACAAGGTCAGCAGTGAACAGAAGTGAGAGTCCAAAAATAAACCCTTACATTTAGGGCCAGCTGATTTTTAATGAGGATGCAAAGACCATTCACTGGAGAAAGTACAGTCTCTTCAACACATGGTGCTAGGAAAACTGGACAGCCACATGCAAAAGAACAGAGCTGGATCCCCACCTTCCCTCACATTCAAAAATTAAAACTCAAAATGGGTCAGACACATATGTGAGCACTGAAACTATAAAACTCTTCAAAGACAATATTTGGGTGAGACAGTATAATTGGGAGTTCCCTGAATAACCTCTATGCAAAGTTTGCTAAAAGACAAGTATTTTTTAAAAAGTGCTCATCATGCTAACATGTTATTAGAACTCAACAGTAATTGCAGCAATTATTTGGAACTGAAAGTAACAAACATTTTTCCAGTGAGTATGTTTTCCCGCTGTCATTTAGAAGTGCCTGTGCATGGTGGAATTAAAAAGCTGGCTGAAGTTTAGTCAATTTATGTTATATTTAAAGTCTCTACAGACGATGCATTAAATGAACGAGGCACAAACTCCATTGTGCTTTGTCCCTGCTGCTTTCCAGGGCCACCCACCACCATGGCAGAAGTTTTGTCCCCACCGCTCAGCCCTTTGCTTAGCATTGTTCTGTCCAGAATTTTGAACTAACCCTTTCTATTCTAGGTTTGAATTTCCGGACAAAAAGGCATCCTGTGTGATCCAGATAAACCATTCTGTTGTACAGTTTTTCCAACTATATTTAAGTTGGTGAAGTTAACGTAGTTGATCATAAAACGCTCTCTGAGGCTTGCAATAACAATCACTTCAGCTACATGCAAGTAACTGAGTAGAACACCGCATCTGGGAAGCTGCCATACACAGCAGTGAAAGTACATTTGAAGCTGAAAAGTAAATGCACTGAGATCAGTTTGTCACACCGCTTCAGGGTATATTCTAAAACTTCTCAGATGCTAAATTATCTGTAAAGTGAACTTTACATTCAAACATTTCACAGGACAAAATAACTTCAGTTCAATTACTTAATTAGGGAAGAAGGGACAGGAGATCTTGTTAACTTCGGGTACATGCTAATAAGACAGAAATCTGCAAGAAAAGTAAACTGCAGAAGCATTTAGTATCATATTCCAACACAGCCTCATTCACGGAAGTCTCTGTGCTCTGGTGACACCTGACACTGAAGTGTCATGAGGGACATCTACCAAAGAACAGGATGAACACGCAGGACATGTGCAGGGAAGAATAAGATAATAGCACACAAGGGCAAGGTAAATATCCAATGGTGCAGAGTATGAAATGTAATAAAAACACTGAACTCCCACAAAAGAGATTATTATTTTTTAAATTCCTGAGTTATTTCATAGAACTGTAAAATTACCTGTCAATTTAAAAGATGCGGGAAATATCCCACAATACAATGATGGCTATAATGAGGTTACTTATCAAGTGGATACGTAATGAAAGACATCATGAATTTCAAAATGCCCCAAAATAGAGGCTAAAGAACATCCACAGAAAAGGGGGGCCAGGGAGGGGTGTGAGAGCTCCTTACCTTTGATCAGCAGCTTATAGAACTGGGGCTCTACGGCACCGACAGCCATGAACTCCCCGTCCGACGTCCGGTAAGTCCCGTAGAAGGGCGCTCCGCCGTCTAGCAAGTTCTCTCCTCGGGGCCGCTGCCACAGGCCTGCTTCACTGGTTTTCCACAGAAAGGAGCTTAGATAAGCTGCTCCTTCCACCTTTACGGAAACAGAATACAAGTCCAGGCAATCCAACTGTAGAAGCATGGTTACTTTCTACTTGGGCTTTTTTTTAATAGTTGTGCAAAGCTGTTTATCTTAGAGTACAGGAAGACTGTATCTAATTATACAACTTCTCTGATATTTCGAGAAACTGAGTTAGTGCAGGTTTTTGGCACAGCGGGTTTCTACACTATTCAGTTCAGAAAATACTGTTCAGAAAACTAGAAGGTGTTACTTTTGTTCTTCCTTTCAAATAAGACTGGCAAAATGTGGGTAATTTTTGAAGTATGTCAGAGTAGGAAATCCATTTACAGTATACTCTCTCAACGTATGTTAAAAACTGTCAGGATAAAAAGCTAAAGATAAAGCAAAAAGCCTTTAAAAGTCCATCTTCTGGTCTCAATCTCTATAAACACATACACACAGAGATATATGAAGCATATCGCATTCTGAAGGTTAATCACATTACAGTAAATTTAGCTCATTCTAGTCTGACTCCAAGCCCAAGAAAACTGGATTTAAATATTTGCCATATCTCAACTTCAATGATCACTAGAAAGTTTCAAAGCACAGGCAGACCTCACGTCACTGCACTTCACAGATGCTGCTGAAGGGCTGCGGCAATGCCTAGTCGAACATGTCTACTGCTACCATTTTTCCAACAAGCTCAGAGGATGGTTAGCATTTTTAGCAATAAAGTATTTTCTAACTAGAACGTTAAAGTATGTACACTGTTGTTTAGACATAATGCTATGGCACACTTAATAGGTTACAGTATAATGTAAACACAACTTTTATATGCCCCGGGAAACCACAGAATTCATGTGATTCAACTATAATGCTCACTTCATTGCAGTGGCCTAGAATCAAACCCGCAACCCCTCCAGGGTGCACCTGCACACACAACAACGTGGGTGGCATGTGCATGGGGTTTTCTAAGTCTAGACAAACCAGTTTGGGAATGCCAACTTCCCACAGGGTCCTGAAGTTAACAAATGAACTCACATCCGCAGTTATATGAGGGCCACAAGGCTTCACGCCCTGGCCTTTGAGAGAAGAGGCTTCCCTACCCTACAGGCTTTTACATCCCAGTGATGCCAGCTCCCCAGGAAGAGAGCCATCGAAGCATCCTTGTCTCAGAAGTTACCAGTGGAGGGGCCATTCCAACTGTGAGTGTGGGATTTCTCACACTTACGAGCTGTGAAACAAATGCAAATGATCACTTTGGATACATCCTAGTTTTCCCTTTTAGCTTGAAACCTCATGTACACCTGAATTTATGGCTCTGATGTTTGACATCACCAAAACAGTGGAGTTTGCAAATTTTTGAATCTGTGTTACACCGATCTTAGAGAGTATCCACATGTTATACCTATGTGTATATATACGTATGATGATACACAAATTACATACAATACACTTACATATATAATCTCTTACACACTAGACATACTGATGCGTCTGCTGAAAAAAGAGGCACCAGTGGAGCTACAGGTCCAGTCTGGCCCACTCAGGGCACGCACATGCTCTAATCTAACCCCACCATTAGTTAGTGCCACGGGAGGGTACAGGGCAAGAGACACAGCAGGCACAATCCTGTCTGATTTCCAGGCTCCCTGGGCATGTGACTCCCTTGCCCCCTCACCCCCATGCAGTGTGTGTGGCCAGGGACACAGTGTACCTATAACACAGGCAACACGGACACGGTGTACATGTAACACAGGCAACCTGCAGCCTCAATCCCCTGACCTCTCATGCTGGCCTCATGGTGCAGACCAAAGGCCGCAGGCCCACGCACAGGCCCAGGCAAGGTGCATGCCCCAGACCACGGGTAAACACAGCAACACGGACCCTTCATCCTCCAGTTATCCTAACTCTCCAGTTTCCAGGGAAACAGCACCATGAACAGCCAACCCCAGGTCACCACAGGATGTTACTGCTAAAAACATCTGGAAACCACTGGCCTAAAACAGTAAGGTTCTGAGCTTCTACAAACTATTTATGTCACATGTGTTCCCAGGGATGGGGAAGCAATGGACATGATGCTTGACTGATCCTCTTGGCCTTGAGAAATTACCCCACACTCACTATACCCTAATGCAAACATAAACCCCGAATAAAGCTTACAACAGTCTCACATGCACTAAAACCTTACCAACTTCCTAACCATCATAAAATTCTGATTAGAAACACTCTGATGAAAGTAGCAATTGTATTTAACTGATATTTGACTACAAATAAACAATTACATGTCATTATCAAGTTATTCAAATTGTTCCTAAGTAAGTACTTAGCCCTAAATTCTCCTTAAAATTCCCAAGGCCCATGTTTGTCTTTAGTAAAGTCCTTTTGATCACAGGGACCAGTAGAGGGCAGTAGAGGCCAGTAACTGAAATGGGGGGGGGGGGGGGGGG
>VMDR010000467.1:0-123271 GCA_007922815.1 Macrotus californicus | reverse complement strand
TGACACAAAGGACAATGTGAGATGAACCCTGAGGGCAGAATCACAAGGCACAGAAGCGGCACCAGACTGAGAGTGATTAGCCTGAGAGGGGAAAGTGCCAGCCAAGGCTGCAGAGATGAGGGATTCTGGCAGGAAACAACTTTCAAAAGTTCACCAACAACAAATCCAATTTATAGGACTGTTCGGTTTTAAACTGTTGAGGTCGCCACCAACTTATGACCCCGGACCTTTCCTTTTTATTGGAGCTTTCTCTCGCCTTGACAACACTCCCTCTGGTCCCCCACTCAGCTCTCCCCAGCACTTGCTTCCCTCTGGCCTGCTCACTCCTCAAATGCTGGCCTTCTGCCCCTGCCCCTAGCAGGCCCCAGTCTCACGTGGCTCCCAAATGGCTGAAACCTGCTTCTAATCTCTAACTTCGAGTATCCCTCCTGGATATCGCAAAGGCACTTCAAACTTGAAATCACCAACGCCGAATTCCTTTTCTTCTTTTTCTTCTTCTAAGAAAAATACAACAAATTCTTACAGAGTGCCAGGCACTGTTTACTCACTGAACAGTGAACTCATTTAATTCTCTAGCAATGTTATGTGGTAGATAGCTTATTATCTCTGAGATAATTACAAAGAACTGAGGCACAGAGAGGTTAAGTAACTTACCCAAGGTCACAGAGCTAGGAAACGGCAGAGCTGGGAGGGAGGAAGTCGGTTACGAGAGTCTGCGCTCTTGACCACCATGCCACACTGCCTCTTCCTTCAGTAGTCCTCCCCAGGGTGCCAGTGACGCCACCCACCAGTCACCCACACCAGAAATGAGGGAGCCATCCTTGATTCTTCCCTCTCCCCTCACTGCCAGTGCATGGCCAAATCCCTGCTATCTGACGTCTCGAATGTCCCTTACATCCAGATCCATTCTACCACTAACTACTTTAGTACTTGCTCTTATCTCTTGGCAATAACCCAGTGACCATCTCGTTCTCCAGTCTCATCTCCCTCAAGTCTGACCCCCACCCTACCTCTAAAGAGCTGTCCATATGCAAATGTGTAGTGGCGCTGGATCGGGCTCTTACCAACCAGCTGTGAGACCTCGGACAAATCTCTGTGCTTTGGCTTCCTCCCCTTTAAAATAACAATATTCCAAATGAAACTGGATTAGGAGAAAACACACAGGGGAAGTGCCTAGCTCAACACCTGCACAAGACAAAGGATCAATGTGTGACAGTAAAAAAAAAAAAGAAGAAAAGAAATATTGTGATGTCCAAGTCTCCCCTACAAAGTGCAGCAGGAAGGTCCAAACTGGTCCATTTTACTGTAACATCCTTAAGAATCCTCCGCTGCCCTGGCCAGTGTGGCTCAGTTGGTTGGAGCAGTGTCCTGTAAACTAAAAGGTCACAGGTTCGATTCCCAGTCAGGGCACATGTCTAGGTTGTTGGCCTGGTCCCCCGTTGGAACATGGTCAGGGCACACGGAGGGCGCATCCAAGAGGCAACGGACTGATGTTTTTCTCCCTCTCTCCTCCCTCCCCGCCGTGCCTCCCCCTCTCTCTAAAATCAATGAGCATGTCCTCAGATGAGCACTGAAAGGAAAGAGAATCTTCTCTGCTAAGGAAGACTTCCTGAACCCAGTTTGAATGGGGATTTCATGAAAGCTATATTCTAATCACAAGAAACAGCTTGGGGGAAAATGAATAAAACTCAAGCATCAGGGGAGTCACAAAAATTTTAGAAAACGGACTCCACGAACATACATGGTCAAGATATGACATTCTGACTCATGTAAAGAATAAGCAGCTGTGTGAGGTTTTTTTGAAGGTATCTTTGGTAGCTTGGAATCCAACTTCAGATCTCTCTGATGTCATGTTTGGAAAAGGACTTGAGGTGGCCGTATGTGGTCCCTAGGAACAACTGGCAGGAATAACGTTCCCCCACTAACACTCACCATGCTCGCATCGATGACCTGCCCTTTGCCAGAGCGCGTGCGTTCGAAAAGAGCCATCATGATGCCCAGGGCGCACATGAGGCCGCCGCCCCCAAAGTCAGCCAGGAGATTCAGTGGAGCACACGGGTTCTCACCACTTCTGCCAACTTTTGACAGGACGCCTGCAAAGAAAATCAGAGCACATGAACTATAAACTTCAGGTGTCTTTTAAATAAATACATGAACATCTTAGAGGAATAACCAGACTCTCTAGTTGCTGACGTGAGTGACAACTAGGACATAATGCCTTTCCGATTTGAAACATATTCAGCATATTGATAAACAGGCTTTCCCTCCAACGAGGTTCCTTCTTGTGTTTTTTTGTTTCTTTCTTTTCTAAAACTTTATTCCACCTAACATTTTCAGAATTTTATTTCTAAGTTCTTTCCTACTGAGTAAAATGAGAAAAGTGATTCCAGGACAAAAAAGATTGTAATCAATTTAGTTTATGGCTTACCAACAATATAAGACACTTCCATTCTTATGAGAAAGAGATACAAGAAAATAATCAAACACGGAAGAAAAGGAATTCAATTTTTAAATGGATATGAAAAGCCAATTCTATTTTCACTCTTTTCCTCAACCTTTAAATGTGTACTCACAGAAATTTTGAGACAATTTACTCAACAACACACAGTCCTTGAATTTTGGAAGCAGGCTGTTCTACAACAGTTTCTCACTGGCAAAAATTCTAACAAAGTGGCAGTACGACCTGAAAGCCACCGCTGTCCCATGTCCATGAGCATGGTGACTCGGGTAATGATTCTCCACAAAGGTGGGGAAAGAGGGGTGTGTCAGAATCAAACTACATCAGCGTTTTCAAACTGTGGAGCAACCCCCCCTATTACCATCAAGCCCCCAACTTCCTAGCAGGGGCTTGCTGGGACACTGACTTCACAAACGGAGTAAGTGTGTCACTGGTGAGGGTGTGTTATCCATCACGTGTGCTTAGTCAAGGGAAAGAGCTGGGGACTGCTCTAAGACAGGCCAACCCTTTTCAGGCAACCATACTCTCCTTATTGATTTAAATATTCACCTCCGAAGATTCTTTTTTAATTGATTAGTGTAACCAAGTAGATCTTGACTGGAAACAAAATTAAAAGTGCAGAGAAATTATTTTTTTCAACATACCTGACAAAGCCAAAAAGTTGATGTCATGGCCTGCTACCTTGGAGAATCGTCCTGACTGGCCAAACCCACTCAACCTGGCGTAGATGAGCTTCGGGTTCTCCTTCTGCAGAATCTCTGGGCCGAGCTGGAGTTTCTCCATGACACCTGAACAGAAAAGTAACTTCTTCTTAGGGGAGCACGAACAGAGGGTGGGTACACTGCCCATTCTGTGGCAAACATAAGACAGCACTCTTCAGGTAATATAATAACATTTGTGGAGGGTTTGTAACATGTTAAGAACCCAGAGAGTGAGGCCACCACTTCTGGAAGGCATGGCTTCTGCCCCTGAAAGGCTCTCTCCTTCCAGCTCACCCGTTTCCCTTCAGGCACATGCAACCCTCTTCAACCCCCACAGTGGGCATTTCAGCCCCTTCGTGGATGCCTTTAGTTTCTCAAATCCTCTCCATAGTGATTTATTAGAAATGGTTTGTTCTCTTGGAACAGTTATCCTGGGTCTTTATTTGGCCAACAATTCACTTTTGAAAACTGCTCCTCCTTTTCAGACCTTTTCTTTCCTGATGCCTGCCTCTGTGCCTGCCACCTCCTACCCCACGATGCCTGAAGGTATGTATACATTCCATCTTCCCTACCAGTTCGGAAGCTTTTCTAGCAGGACTCCTGCCTGAGTCCGTGCTAGGCTTCAAAGCACCAGAGCCTTTACAAAAAGGCTCAGTAACTAGCCAAGAATGAAAGGTTAGCTACAATAACCTCCAACCTCTTAGGTTATGAGCAAGTACAATGTTGATTGTCCACAACTCAGGTAACTGGCACCTACAGCCTCCTGGAATTAAAAGTAATAAAGACTGCATGATACGTGCACTGTCTCACTGTCGTCGTCTTCCTAAGACTGTGATAAATTATGAAAGAACCTGGGTCCTCCTCCACAGCAGCAGCCCCAACCCTCCCACCAGGCTGCTACCTCTACTCCCACCTGTTTCCCTCCTAATTACAAGGCCCCACACAAGTCATTTAACGGAGTTGAGCTTCCTTCATCTTCAAATGGGACACGATAAATCATGATATAATCCTAAATGCGATCACCATCCTGAAATCTGGCTGTGAGGGTGAGTTAACACACCTACGCAGGCCTGGTGCCTCGCAGACATCCAGTCCCTTCACTAAACGTCTACTGACTTTCTGCCATACACCAGGCGAAGCTCTGGATGTGCACTCCAGCAAGGTGACTCTGACGGCTGTCGGCTGTCGGGGCTCGGATCTGCGTGGTGCTGGACCCAGCCCCCACCTTCACAAGGGTCGTTACAACAGCATCAGGCAGGCTGCAGAAGGTATGGAAGGAAAGAATCCCGAGGGGTGGAAAGGAGGGGAAATGGGTGGAGTGAAAGTTAAGATTTGTAGCTACGGATGAAGCGCAGGTTTCTGATGAAGGCGACTGTGTGGCTATTGGTTCCCTTCACCGGGATAAAGGATAAAGGAGATGCCACTTCAGGAGGGAGTCTTCGCTCCTGGGTTGGGGCCACCCGTGGAGGCTGCAGTGCCTGGGGGCAGTCGGACTTACGCAGGCCCGTGTACTCCTGCAGTCTGCAGCTCTCAAAGAGGGTGTGCAGTTAAAGACTAGGGCACCATCTGTCTGTAGAACGAGAAAACAGCGGGGCTGCGTAAGGCGGCTCCAGGGGGCAGTGTAGGTGACATTAAGCCTGAACGCAGGCCCGCCAGCACTGGAGGCAGGGAGTGCTAGCCTGGGTCGGCGCACGGCTCCCCCTCTCCCTGAACTGTAGCCAAAAGACTGTGCCCCTTTCTGCCGTCTTCCGGGTAGAGAGCCTATGACTTTCACTAGATTCTCACTGGGTTCATGGCCCTCAAATAACCAGAAGAGGCAGATACACATACGCGACTGGGAAAAGAGAAACTTGGGAAGAAGTCGGAGAGAGGTCAGTGTAAGGAGAAAAAGGGCAACAGCCGTTATCTCGGATTCCAGGTTAGGAAGATCGTCTCCAAGGGCGAATCACCAAGGACATCAAATGCGACGGAAAGGTCTAGAAAGACAGGGACGGAAGAGTTTTTGTGGTCACAAGGCAAAGGAGTGGCGTGCACAGACTCAAACAGTTCGGCACGCTCCCTTAGTCGGAGACTTCGGAGGGGCCGGGAGGGGGCTCACCGTGGCGGAAGGGCTCCAGCACCACGTCCGCCCGGGCGCACAGGCGCCGCACCACGGCCACTCCCCGCGGCTGCTTCAGGTCCACAGCCAGCGAGCGCTTTCCGCGGGACAAGCGGCTCACGTCGCCCAGGGCGCCGGGCCGTTCCACACGCACCACCTGCGCCCCGAAGTCCGCCAGGACCATACCGCAGAACGGGCCCGGGGCCAGGCCCGCCAGCTCCACCACGGAGATGCCCCGAAGCGCCATGGGACCCCGCGTTGTCAAAAAGAAGAGGAAACGACGAACGAGTCTCCTGCACGCCGGCCCGGCGAGCGGCCCAGAGTGCGCACTCCCACCCTCCTCTGCCTGCGCGCTGCCGCGGGCGGCGTCTGCGCAGTGGCGCGCTTCCTGGCCCCGCCTCCCGGCGTGGGAAGCCACTAGTCCGCCCAGTTGCTGTCCTTTTCTTCCCGCCTCCAAGTCCGAGATTAACCCCTGGCTTGACCTTGGGAGTTCTTGAGCCTGTCGCCATCCTCTTGGGTCGCTTTTACTCTCACCTTTCCGATGCCAGCCGCTGTGCCATCGAGCCACTACATCTCTCCGTCCTTGGAGAAATAAACAGTGAATAAATATTTAAGAACGATGCTATTTTTGTCCGTAGTCTGCAGATTGTCTTCTTCATCGCTCCTACTTATTAGGTACCGATGATTTCATCTACAAACAGCTTGAGATCCCTTCTAGATGCGCTCGGTTCTGAGTTACAAGCTTTGTGGATTATATACCTTTAAGAAAAAAGTTCCGACTACATTAAGGAATATGTATAATGTGTAATATCAGAAGAACATCAGAGCCAAATGAGAGAGCTTTAAAAACATTTTTGATTTGTCGCCTGCCATTTCTATGGATAATTACAGATCCAAGTTTTTAATTTTAATGCACAATCTTGTTTTCTTATTTTTGTAAGTACAATAAAATAAGCCATCACCAATAGCCCTATTACTTTTACAAATGGTTTTCTCTCATCTCTGTATAGCCTTTGTGTAGGTGGCCTGACCATTCTGGACTGTTCTGGAATTTTAATAGACCCAGAAGTGGGTGCCAGAGCAATCTCTACCCTAGTCCTTTGATAAATATGGGTGTATATAAGATGTTAGTCTGAAAAAAGTCCAGCCATTGCTAATAAATTGAGGATGGTTTGAGTGACAGGGATGTAACCTGGCAACCAAGGAGAGTGGACTGGAATGTGCCTGTGTGAACAGCGAGGACTTCACTGGGGGTGGTACATACCTTGAGTGAGCATGTGCACTGTGTGGTCCTGGTCTCCTTCAAAACAACTGAGTGAGTAGAGCAACAAATCTACATCACATTTTGCCTTAAGCTTGACCATTCCTCTCTGGAACTACTCAGATGATTCAGAAGGCTGCAGCTATGGATGACTGTTGATTGGCAGCTTCCTCAGGGCCATGCCTGCCCAGGCATCATGTCTGGTGCAGAGTTTTTTGGTGCAACATCACATCACCCAGGTGACTCAGCCCCCCTACAGCCAAGAGTTGGTGCCCTGCAACTTCTGACTTTTCCCAAAACTAAAATCACTTTTGAAAGGGAAGAGATTTCAGATCATCAGTGATATTCAGCGGAGGGCAACTGGGAGAATTGTGTGAGGTCTCAAGGTGCCTACTTTGAAGGGGACTGAGGCATCATTGTCCTGTGTACAATTTTCTTTTATCTTCTTCAATACATGTCTCTATTTTTCATAGCACATGGCTGGATACTTTCTGGACAGACCTGGAATGCTCAGGCAGGTGATCAAAGTGGTCTCCCCATTTCTGCTGCAGGGGATTTGCACCAGCCTGAGTCTGCATTGAAGGCACAGAGGTTCTAATTTGAAAGGGCTTCCCACTGACAGGCAAAATGGGACCATTAAATTCAAAGGACTGTGGTGGATTGAAACACATCAAATATGTGAAAAATCATGAGTTAATAATAATAGTTTCTAAAAGACCTTATTAATCGCCTTTGGAGGTTGCTAGGGTACTAACTCATTATTCTATATAAAAATTGGTGAATAAAAGTGAAAAAATCATTTATCTTGTCTTCCAAGTGAACAGTATTTCAGGATGGCCAAATAGCTAGTGAAAGAATGTCTTTCTTTTAAAATGTCACTATTTTGTGACTGGTGATGAAGTAGTTATAATCATTTAAGTTATAATCATCAATGGCCGCTAACAACACTAGGCAAAAAGCTAATGGGGGAAATTTATATAATATGTGGATTTGGCTGAGATACCCTGAACCCACAGATTGATTTTAATGTCACAGAAAGAGACAATAAGATAGTGTGGACCTCCTGGCATGATGTAATAGATAATGCCATTCATGAAGATTTCCTGCACAAAGGTTGAGCCTAAATTTAATCAAGCACTCATCTGTGGGTAAATGCAGAGGACAGGGAAGGGTGATGCAGGGGGCAGAAAAAGATGGCATATAATACCAGCCGGTAGAAACAGCAAAGTCCACAATACTGGAAAGCAAATGATATTTAATTAATTAAATGAGAAATCATTGCAGATTTCAAGGCTTAGGTATATCAACTATGATACATAAATCTTATTTTGAATCATGACTTAAACATAATTTAGAAAGATACTTATGTGACAGGAATACTTTAAAACGCTGACTAGAAATTAGATGATACTGAGGAATTATTTTCTTTTTGGGATTATAATTTTTTTAAAAATCTCATTCCGCTGAGATACATACTGAAGTGTGCACAGGCCTTTAAAGCTTATCAAGGAACTTCTAATATCTGGCTGACCAGATTTTAGAATTGCCGTGGAGCGGTGCTCCCACTTGCCCCTTTTGAGTAGGAACATCTATATTTCTTATCCTTTCCCTGTCCCGCCACTGCATCGGGCTGGAAGGCAACACCTGGTCTCTCTCATTGTGCAGATCAACAGATCAAGAGGAGCTGCATACCCAAGGAGCTGAACGAAAGAACTACATTCAAAAAGCCTGATTCGCAGCTGGATGTGACATAGACATGAGATTGTGGACTCTGAGCTCAAGCCCTAGTGGGATGACACCTCTGAGGACTTTGCAGGAGGGTGAATGAATTCGCACGTGGGAGAGTAAGAAAACTCTCTTCTTCCGTGTGCTTCTCTTTTACTTTCACACTACTCCCCCACTCATAACACTTCTGACTCCAGACGAGTGGGCTCTTTTCCCCCCACACCAGCAATCCTCTGTGACACCAGCAGGGTGTCCTACAACACAAGTTAATTCTGACACCAACTGGTGGCAGCACAGAGCCCAGAGATCAAGGACTCAGCCTCGGGAGACCACCTCTCACTTCAGATGCTGACGGGTGACAGGTGGTAATAGGTCCCCAGGTTGCCCACAACTTCCGTCTGACTTAGCTAAAAATCAGAGATCCCCATGGCCCCCCACTTGGGTTCAGTTACTTCCTAAAACAGCTCACAGAACTCAAGAAAACATATAAGTTTACCAGTTTATAATAGAATAAAGGACGTCATAAAGGGCACTGATGAACAGCCAGACAAAGAAATACATATGGTGAGGTCCAGGTGGGTTCCAAGCATAGGAGCTGCTGTCCCCATGCAGTTGTGGTGTGACATGCTCCTAGCATGTGGGTGTCTTCACAAACCCGGAAGTTCTCTACATCCCCTACTTCGGGGATTTTTATTGAACCTTCCTGACGTAGCATGATTGATCATTAACTCCATTTCCAGCTCCTCTCCCCTCTCTGGAGAACGGAAGTGTGGGACTAAAAATTCCAAGGTTCAAGTCATGGTTTGGTGCCCGTCTGGGAGCTCACCAAGAGTTACCTCATTAAAAAAAAATACAATCATCAAGAAATCCCAAGTGATTTAGGGCCTCTGTGTCAGGAACCAGGGCCAAAGACCAAGTATTAAGACAGAAGATGCTTCTAGTGCTCTTACTGCTTAGAAAAATCACAAGAGTGTTAGGAACTGAAGTCAAAGATTAGTATTAGAAGATTCTTCTAGCATCCTTATTTAAAATGGTTTGAGGAGCTTTGGGTCAAGAACCCGGATAGAGATACAATTATTTATAATGGAAAAAAAATACTAGAAACAGCAAAAATATTTCCCAAAATGGAAAAGGTTAAATAAATTAACCCTTAATAGTATTTGAGAATGTTCTTAATATGTTAAAGCAAACCATAGCAAGATACAAAAATATATTAAAAATGTAACATCAAATGATTTGTTCTATACTATGTTCCTAAAAATAAAAATCATAAAGACATGCAGGAAAAGACTGACGTGTATACTTCAAAATGCTAATATTATGTTTGGTGAGATGATTAATTTTTATACCAAATGCTTTTATGTATTTAATAAAATTTCTACAGTATTTTTATAATCAGAAAAGAACAAAAAAGATATTTTTAAAAGTAACACTCCAAGCATAATAAAGCATGACATTTCTCTAGCCATAAAATACTACCTTCCCACAGCTGTCTCATGCTGTGGGCTGGGTGTTGTTTCTCTCCCCTGTGAGTCCCTAGCCCTTTGCCTTCTGTGGTTATTAAAAGATTTTTCTTTACATCATGTCATCTCGGCACTTACCCTCCTTCATCTGTCTTTCTCCATTGGGTTTGTTCAACAACATTTGAGACTGAAAGTTTTCCCATAAGAAAGGCTTTATTGAGCTATCTGCTGGCCAGAAAAAAGGAGCAGGTCGGATGTACATTCTAAACCACCAGCAGCAGGGCTGGATGGAGAAGACGAACATGCTCCCCGTCCTGGGGCTGCCAGGGCTCTTTCATACGATGTGTTTTGGGGGAGAAAGATTTCAGTGGCTTTGAGAAGATTTACGTTGACTCTAGATAAGGCGGTAGGGAGAGGTGAATTAAACAGAGTTCTGGGATGGGTGCATAGTCTGTAAGGAAGAAGTATTTGATGCTTCTGTGTTGATTGTGGGCAAGTCTGGAAAGTTCATGGGTAAGCAGGATGCTGTGGCATCTGGTGGACAGCTGTTCTTTCCAGACAGCTGCTTGGAAGTTAATTCAGTTTCCATACACATTCAGGAATGCTGGTGGCTTTCTGTTGGTTTCAGCCATTTGCTGGTGAACTCTTGACTCTCCCACCCTCCAACCTGCGGTAATTTAAGTTAGGACATCTCAGAATTTTCCTCTTGTCAGGTTAAACACTCATGGATGGTAAGTATTGCACTTTAAATGTTGAGTAGTTCCTGGAATAAACAGCACAGTATCTTTGCACAAAGTACACGTTTTATCAATTCCAGCCATGCCCTTGGCAGTTTACATTTAATTATTTTATCATCTTCTTGAATATCATTGGCTTCAGCTTTTGTTCACAATGTGCTCCGTGAAACTCCTTTCATAATTTCCTCTTTGTTGTTCAAAGTTCAGTGCAACTTTCTCCACTGGGAACTCACCCAATCAGATCACTCTGTGGAGCAGTTCTGCCCGGTACAGGTTGTACCTCTGCAGCAAGCAGAAACCCACAGGCTTCATTTATGGAGTTTGCTTTCCCTTGGATTTTAGATTTTAAAAGTTGGTTGCTTAGCTGATAGCTTTAAATTTCCTATGACCCCTACCTTCTAATTCCTGGACTTTCAAATCTAATTCTGGTGATGAGTCAAATCGTGAAACATTGACAATTTTCTTGGCCTTCTCCCAACCTTGCTTATTAATCATTCTCATCACACCCAGGACTTAGTGGCAAGCCCCAAGTGCTCTGCACTGGCCAAAACCAAACCTTGCTGAAAACTGGACGTTAGGCATCGACATAGAAAGACTCGGCTTGCAATGAAGAGCCCTTCCCTTTCAAGATACTCCGATTTCATCAAGGGTCCTCTAAACACCAATGTCTTCAAAACACAGGTTCAAGTTATAACATTAAATAACTGAAAAGTGGAGGTTTTGGTAGACAGGTGACCCTGCTCTGTGCCCACATAATTGACTGTATGACTTCACATCATCTGCATGAAACTATTTTAACTTTGTGTTAACAAATCATAGTGACTTACAATTGTATGACTATCCAACTTTATTAAGAGCATTATAAAACAGTACACTTAACAAAGGTGTGTTTATTTTTCACATAATGATTATTATATTTTTCTTGCCTCGTTTTGATCTAAAGCCAGGCCAGTATCTTCCTCTAGGTACTTTAGTTGTAGTGTATGTTCTTTAGATGTGGAATTGTTTTGGACAGCATGCAACATCCAAATATCTACTGCCAATGCACTTTTACAGAATATTTATGATATCCAGTAATAGTGAACTTCAACCCCGTGACCCCACCACTCTGGAGGAAGGGGTGAGGGGTAGGGGACATACACAAAATCACAAAAACATTACCAGTCAAGCACATTATAGCTAATATCCATTCACCTTTAAGTCACATTGCATGTGGATTCAGGAAGAGTTTTAAAATATTTGCAAATGGAAAGAAAAGGGTCAAAGGCTGAACTGGACATAAAACGCATTGTTGGCTAATAGGGCAGCCTCCATTGATTTTCTCTGCCTCCAGCTGAAGGGGGTAATCAGTACAAATAAACCCACAGTTTAAAAGCATCTGTGGAAATTCAAATTGTAACAGAAAATAAATGAAGGGCTCATTACTTCTAAGGGACTCTATTATGTGATATTTGTGAGATAGGCAACTCTCCAGTAGTATGTTTTAAATGTGATTCAACATCAGGGGGAATACCTATTTCAATGGTGCTTTTTTCACTTTAAATAAACCAATTTTAGGCACTATCTTTGGGTGTTATCTTCAGATTGTATCTATGGTGCATTCTCATGAATATTCCTTTGGTGACTAATCTAATCCTTGAAGAATAGCTTTTCTGGGGGAGGGATAAGCAAAAGTCAAGGGCACAGCTGCTCTGTGGATATTGGTTAAATATGGGTAATCAAGAAAGCCATATCATTTTTATTCTAAAAAGGTTAAGAGATTTTTATCGGATGTCTTTTAAGTGGAATGCCCTTGTATTTCGTATCCATTAGTTTAACTGTATGTCACTGAGTCTACAGCTTCTTCAACATGACTTGTCAGTATGTGTAAAGTTCGTTAGGGTAATTTCTAGACTGAGAAAGAGAAAGTGACGATATCCGTACAATGTGGACCTCAACTCACCTCGGCCGGTTCTACAGATAAGCGTCAACAAAGATCTACTGTACTCTCAGAAATGCAGTGAGGAAGAGTCAGTCTCATAAACCAGATCTGGTCAGCCCAACTCTGGATCGTGAGAAAATTCTCGTGCAAACTCTTAGAAGTTAGGATTTCATTACAGTGGTATCGTTATTGAAAAACGATGAGTCGATTATCGGTGGGCACTGTGCATACTTTTGCTATTTAAAAGCTAGCAGGAATTCCTAGAAAACCAAAACTATACTTTGTTCATGAATATTGACCCACTGGATCAAAGTGTGACTTCCCAGCGTTGGCTTTGCAAATGTTTCTGGCACCTCCATCCTGGCAGTGCCCCTGTCCTTGCCTGGCCCCACTGTAATCACTGCATCCTGCTTCTGCGGAGTTATAATGATGAGCCCCCAACCTCAGCGGTTCCTGAAAGCTGCTGTTCAATTAAAAACAGAGCCTCCCGAACTCTTTGCAAAGGACGTCTCTGATGGGAACAATTAGTTCCAACCTGTATCAAGAGGGGAACTCTCTTTTAGGTGCCTAGGGAAGAGTGACACAGGTGGTACATATATGAATCAAGGTCACTTGCGAAAACTGTTTTCGTTTTCATCTTCTGAGCCCCTGAGTCATCCCACACTATTGCTGTATCTGTAGCATGATTAGCAATGTAACCAAAAAATTTATTTAAAAAATACAATATATAGAACCCTCAACTCTAATGTTCCTCAGATCATAACAATACCAGTTCAGCTACAATTCTTCCCAAAAGTGGAGCTGGCCTATTCATATGTTTACTTAGTTTCAAAAAGCAGGAAGCCTGCAAAGGTAGAGAAACGCTGGTGGTCCCCATGAAGAGCTCCATTGCCCATTCTCAGCCAAACCTCATCTCCTTTGGCCAGCTTCAGCACTGCGTGGTTGCTGGACGTATCTGATTTCCCTTTTGTTTCATAGCTGGAAAGAAAAAAAGGTACCAGCTACTTAGTCTTTGCAGGGGACAGCCTGCTCTTTACCAAAATCTGCCCTTCTCTCTCAGCAATCAGGCATTAGGTATAGTCCTGTGATTAAGTTCCTTAAATGACATGTGAACAGATGACATGTACTCCTGATATTAGGATTGGCCAATGTAGCCCTCACAGACACCCCTCCTTGATCATTTCTCATTATGATTGTGTGAAAGGCTAATGACAATGACCGGAATGACCACGGAAGTTATAGATTGGAGCCTGAGTTCTTCAAGACTATGTAGAGGAAAGCTCTCTGTTGTCCACCACAACCGGAAAAAACACTCTGGACTGTTCCGTGAGAAGTAAAGGAATTTCTACTATGTTCAAGCCTTTACTATGGGCCAGTGTTACAGCAGTTTAGTCCTCCTTAACTAATTTAGAGTTTGGTGCTAAACTGGGTGCTGCCATATCCCAAACTAGAGTACAGACACTCCTCAGCTTATGATGGGATTTGTCCAGGTAAACCCATGGTAAATGGAAAAATTGTAAATCGAAAGTGTATTCGCTACACCTAACCTACCGAACATCATAGCTTAGCCTGGCCGACTTTAAACATGTTCAGAACACTTACATTAGCCTACAGTTGGGCAAATTGGCTCATACCATGAATGTACTATAGAGTATCAGCTATTTACCCTCGTGATTATGTGACTGGCGGGGAGCTGAGGCTCCTGCTGCTGCCTGGCATCATGAAATTCAAAGCAGGGTTTCTACCAAGCGCATATTGCTTTTGCACAGTTGTAAACAGAAGAATTGTAAGTCGAACCCTCAGAAGTCAGGGACCATCTGTAGGTTGCACTGACTCATGGTCAGGCAGAGGGCAGTGAGGAAAACAAATACTGTGGGCTTGAAACTGGAGAGCCGCGTTATGCTGTGGCAACACATTTCAGAACACATGAGACAGCTTGGAAGGTAGACCTAAAGCCCACAAGCTTATCCTCTAAGGAAGGAAGTGATTGAAAAAGCTAAAATACTCTGCTTCTTTTAGAAAGATGCTTCTAGCATAGGTAAGCTCAGACAGGAACTGACATGTTGGAAGCAGAGGAAGCAGAATATTGGGGCCTAATAGGATTGGAAAAGCCAAGTGCTTTTATACCAGAAAGAACAGAGATACAATTCTCTTGGGCCTATTAAGACTTCTCATTCAGTCAAATAGACACAGCCAGTGACACAGTCTGGTGGATTAGCCATAGTGTCTCTCTAGGACAGTGTCTTTAATAAGGAGTTGGGAAAACTGGACAGTCACATGCAAAAGAATGAAACTGGGCTACTATTTTATACCCTGTACAAAAATGAACTCAGAATGAATGAAAGACTTGAATGTAAGACCTGAAACCACAAAACTAGAAGAAAACATAGGTGGTGAGCTCCTTGACATCAGTCTTGGTGATAATTTTTGGAATTTGAAACCAAAAGCAAAAGTAAATAAGTGGGACTACATCAAACTAAAAAGAGTCTGCACAGCAAAGGAAACCGTAAACACATGAAGGGACATCCTACTGAAAGGGAGGAAATATTTGCAAAGCATATATCTGATAAAGAGTTAACATCCAAAATATATTTTAAAAACTCATACAGCTTAATAGCAAAAGAAAAGAAAATACAATACAATCTTATTAAAAATGCAAAGAGGATCTGAACATTCTTCTAAAGAGGACATACAGATGGCCAACAGGTACATGAAAAGGTACTCAATTTCATTAATTATCAGATAACCGAACATCAAAACCACAATGAGATATCACCTCATATTAATTAGAATGCCTGTTAGCAACAGACAAGAAATAACAAGCACTGACAAAGATGAGAAGAAAAGGGAACCCTTGTGTATTGTTGGAAGGAATGTGAATTTGTGCAGCCAACATGGAAAACAGTAGAGGTTGCTGAAAAAATTAAAAAAGAGCTAACATATGATCCAGCAATTCTACTCTGGATATCTATCCAAAGAACATGGAGACACTGTCTTCCAAAGATATATTTATCCCCATGTTCATTGCAGCATTACAAAATATGGAAGCAAACTAAGCGACCATCAACGGGTGAATGAATGAATGAAGGAAACCGTGGTGTATATATGAGCAATGGACTATTACTCAGCTATATAAAATGAAATCTTACCATTTATGACAATACGGATCAATCGTGAGAGCATCATGATAAGTGAAATAAGTCAGACAAAGAAAGACAAATACTACATGAGCTCACTTACATCTGGAATCAAAAAGAAAAAAAAAGTCATATACAAAGAACAGATGGGCGGTTGCCAGAGGTGGTAGGGGGGCGGGGCAGAGGCAAAACAGGTGAAAGGCATCAAAGGTACAAACCTCCATTTATAAAATAAATAGGTCATGGGGATGCAGTGTAAGGCATGGTGACTATAGTTAATAATATTGCATTGCATGTTTGAAAGTTGCTATAAGAGTAAATCTTACAGGTTCTTATCACAAGAAAATATTTTACTATATATGGGGATGGATGTTAACTAGACTTATTGTGGTAATCATTTTATAGTAGATACAAATATTGAATCATTATGTT
Source organism: Macrotus californicus (assembly GCA_007922815.1). Lineage (NCBI taxonomy): Eukaryota > Metazoa > Chordata > Mammalia > Chiroptera > Phyllostomidae > Macrotus > Macrotus californicus. The sequence goes on along the minus strand of VMDR010000467.1, from coordinate 107,338 downwards.
GTGCTTCTGAAATAAATATAAGGTTGTATGTCAATTATACCTTAATTGAAAAAAGTTTCAAAAATTGCTATTCTACCAAAGTATATTGTTTTTGGAAGTCTTCTGGGAGCCACCCTGAAGTTGGGGGAAAAAGACATGAAGAGACGAAATAAAGGAAATAACAGGCTGAAAAACTATAGAAAATAAGAAAGCAAGAAAATAACATTGGATGTGGTTTATTAACACACATAACTGACTGATAGCGAATACATAAAAAATCTGCTTAGTTTCTGAGAAAATAGTATTACCTCACCCCCTCAGAAAAAACCAACCTGATCTAAAAAGAGCTTGGGATGTTCGACTAAATCCCCTTAGCCTTCCAATTTTCACCAGCAGAAAGTGGGCTGTGAAAGACCCCAAGGAGAACTTACTCACGTTTTAGATGTAGCCATAGAGACAAAGAAGCAAGGAAGACGTGCCTAGAGGACAGAATCAGGGCCAAGGAGAAAAGCAGCCCAGAAACTGACTTGAAGAAAAGGGCTGCTCATCCTGAGGCTCTGGGCGCTGAGCTGCATGTGTTAACGGCAATTTAGGGGACCTCCCATGGGGACAGAGATGGGGAGACATGTTCTTTTTTAAATTATTTTATTGAGTTTATTTCATTACCATTTATTCCCCCTTATACTCCCTTCCCCCGCCATCACCACACTGTTGTCCATGTCTCTGAGTCCTTTTTTCTTTCTTCTCGGTCCCTTGACCTCCCTAAACCCTCCCCCATAGCTGTCATCCTGCTCTCTATCTATGAGTCGAGACATGGATTCTAAGTGTGGGAAGAAGGGTTCAACAGATACTTGGTAGCTAGGAGGGCAGAGAAGGCCAGCTGTCCACCAGACTTTATGTCCCCTTTTCCATAGGAGCTCCTCTACATATCCTTGCTGTCTTTGATTGGGTGAAGCTGAGTAGAGAACAATGTGGCAAAGTTCTCTGAACAGAGCGCCCGACGCTTAAAAATTTCCACACAACCTCCCTCTCTGCCTCATACTTTCCCCAACCTGGAGCTGGTCAAGAAAATTGCATTCTGGGGTGTTGGAGCCACTATATCCCGGATCTCTTTGTTGCAGCATCTTCATCTCCCTGACTCATCTCTTTCTCGTTTGGCATTTCAAACACAACCCCCCGCTGGAGGTCAGGCTCCGGAAGAAAATATGGCAACCCTCACAAGCAGGAAGTGAGAATAGTCCCAGGGTTTTTCATAGACAACCCACCAGCAATTTATTTATGGGGAAGATGTTGGCTCTCTGCCTCTCTCCTACATCCTAAGCTTACATCAGAGCAAGTTGAACTATTTCATTTTAAAATATTTTTCCAAAGGAGCCCTAGCGCCAGGTTGCTAGGATAAATATCAGAGCAGAAGCACAGCCAACAGAGAAGAAACGACTCCCAGCTTGCAGCCTGCCAGCCCACAGGGATGGCAGAGAAGGCTGTCAAGGGGGCTGAACTGTAAGCAAAGGGTGTGGGGGAGTAGAAAAGCAGAAGAAAAAGATGAGAGAGAAGGAAAGAGATCATGAGTTAAGGAAAGAATATAAATTATTACTTGTGGGGAGTGTTGCTGGTAATGAGCTCAAGGCCTCTTAGCCTATTTATGCTCACATCCATCAGGTTTATCTCTTCCCAGTGACATCATCTGGCCATATATTGGTGCCAGGAGCTCTCAGTGATGACAGGCTCCATGTCAGGCTCTGTTGATTCCTACAGAGTCCCCTGGCATTAGCCATTCTTTGAGTAAACATGGTGGCATGGATGTTACCTATGATAGAAAAGACCACCCACCTGTACATGCTGAAGACTGTATTTCCATTGTGCATGAGGTACACATATACTTCCTCAACATCCTCGTGCTTCATCATGCTGAAGGTGAAGAAATACACACCTGAAAAAGGCGGGTATTCATTCACATTTATATTGCTGTACGGTGCATTGAAGACCACGAGGCAGCAGGGAGATGAGCCACGTGACTTCACACTTGCTGATAATCTGTGTGGTGTGTAGGTTCTTCTTGGCCCTTAATTGTCTGAGTGACCTTTTGTCTGCTCTCACCTCGAAAACGCTTTAAATTTTTTGACACAATATTGATTTACAGATAGATAGGGAAATATACGTGTGTGGGGGGGGGTTACTATAAAAACATACACAAACATCACAGTAGCAATGAGCACACCTACTACCCAGATCGTGGTTTCTAAATGTTACTCCCCAATAAAGGAAAGGGCTCCTTGGACAAGCGGGTATTTCCAAAGCTGGGACAGGGGGAAATGCAAGATGAGCCTGAAGCAGCTCGTGGTGCTAGAAAGTAAGGACATTGTGGGGGACTGATTAGTGGCTGTCAGATGTGCCCATGTCCTAAAGTCCCGGCATCTGTAAATGTTACTTAATGTGGCAACAGGGACTTTGCTGGTATTACTAAGTTCAGAATCTTGCAATGGAGAGATTATCCTGGATCATTCAGGTGGCCCCAAGGGAATCACACTGTCCTGACGAGAGAGCTAGAATGGTCAGAACCTTCAAGGGGAAGGTAGTGTGACAATGGAAGCAGAGATAAAGTGATCTGGCCAAGGGACAGGGGACGCTGGCAGCCTCTACACACTGGAATAGTCCCTGATGCTTCTAGAAGAGCCGCACTGCCTAACCATTGAGTTTAGCCCAGTTGGACTGATTTTGGACTTCTGACCTCTAGAGTTATACAAGAATAATTTTATGTTTTAAGCTCCTTAGTTTGTAATTTATTACAATAATGATGGGAAATGAATACAGAAGGGCTTAATTTTTTTTTAATGTTTAAAGACTTTTTTAAAAGGATCAGACCCTTCTCGGGATGGTGGCAAAGAGAGAATAATGTTATGACACATTTAACTGTGAGAATTATGATATAAGAACTTTCAAAGTCAGGGATAACTATGCCCTCTTAGGGATTATTTGATTCGGTGCAAATCAGAGACAGTAATCTTAGTAACCATAGCCATTAGTTTTTAAAGTGATTTTGTTTTTTCAGATTCTAATTTATTTACGTTGAAATTCAACAGAAATCTATATACCATCTGCTTGTTTTAACCAGAATTAGAAACAATCCTCAATTTCCTTAATGTCTTCTTTTCCTTGTTCCCTCTCCCTTCCTTCCTTCCTTCCTTCCCTCCTTCCCTCTCTCCCTCCCTCTCACTTTCTTCCTTCTTGATTGCTACGTTGATTAATTCAGCCATTCACTTGTTTTTACGTCTCACCTGATACTGGGGCCCCAAATCTACCAGTCATGACATCAAAGAAGTTTCCGATGTTGGTCTCAACACTACTGAAGATAATGCCACTGTTCTGATTGGTGAAGTGTGTTGCCAGAGAAGCCATGAATGCAATCTAAGGAGAGAGTTGGAGGTTCATTAATAGGCAGTTTATTTTAAAGATATAAAGTTTTTATACACGTGAGTTTATTTCAACACTGTTTGTAACAGCAAGATGGGAAATCACTTAGACATTAATCTATGAAGAATGAATTAAATAAATCAAGGTACTTTCTAGCATTTTAATGCCGTGTAGCCATTAAAATGATCATGTATATTAACAGTTCTTCTGATCGTGTGTTTCAAGGAACGTTAGACTTTAAAATACTTTTTTAAATGTTAAATTTCTATTATCAAACCATAGTGGAAAAATTTGGGTGAAATCTTCCACGTATACCTATTAAATGCACATCAGCATATCAAGGATCTTTGAAGACCTTAGCCAGCATACAACCACTCACGGGTTTGGGGTTAGAGTTTCCAGCTTTGAGAATGTTTATCATCCATCTTGTCAGGTAGTTTAACCTGGCCAAGTGGCATCTGCCTCCTTTTCTTTGTAAATTTATACTGGCACATGGCTCCCAGGTTGCTAAAATTATTAAGCAACATTCATTAAAAAGTTACAAAACGACAAAAGCCGTTAGGGCAGCCCACAGGTCCTCCAGTTTATGAGGCCCAGAGAAGTGGCAGAATTCGGCCCTGGTCAAACCACCACTGACCATGCCCAAGAAAGAGGCGGAGCTTTCCCCCCCTGGCCTTTCAGACAAGAGTTGCTTTACATTCTAGTTCTTGAAAAGTCTCTCATATTACAGTACATTCCCGCAGTTACTTTATTTCAACCACAACATACTGTTTCAGGAAGACATACCAGCCGGAAACAACTTTAACAGAAAATGCTAACTTTCAGTGTTCATAGGCATCCCTTGGAAGAATTGATTTAAAAAATATTAGCCAACAATGGATCAGATTTAGTAATTTTCTTGGTAACCTAACTTCATATTTTCAGGTTTTAGATGTTATTGGCAGCAAAAAAATTTTGAAGTTCACTTAAAAGAGAAATAAAAAAGAGACGAATAGGTGCTTGGGATACAATGTCCAATTACAGCCTTATAAATAAATGTTAAAAACTTTAAGATGAAATAAAGATGATCTGGTCTGGAAATCTGTGGGTGGATAACAAAACAAAATGTCTGTAGTGACAAAGAAGATATTAATGAGAAATATTTAAATAAAAATTTTGCCATAAAAGTCTGAGTTGATAGAACGTAACATTTGTACCTTAATATGTGATTTAAGTATGTAAATGTAACAAAATTAATAAATAAATGGAATGTTCAAATGTCTACTTATAATAGTTTATGTATCCATAAGTTTATATATTCAAGTTGCCAAAAACCTTTTTATTTAGCATATCTTCGAATTTGGGGAACGGGAAATGAGCTGATATGCAGGGTTGCCTTGTATTTGGTCTATTGAGGGAATTGAATTTCATCCTTGAAAAATTTCCCTCCTTCCCAAGAATGATTGCAAATCTGGGGGCAGCCGGCCTTGTGCAAACACCCTGTGCTAGAGACGCACGAGCCGAGACTCAGATTTACTGAGCATTGCCGCGAGCTGGAGGAAGCACCCCAGCCTTCTGGAGCCTGGCCCCCGACGCCCGGGACAATTTAGAAGTCACCTGGGGATGTGCTGAGGATGATTTACCTGCAGTTCTGGTGGAATCCCTGGGTAGCCCTTTTCTCCTTTGGGGCCGTGCTGCCCCCGCTCCCCTCGTGGACCCAGGTCACCTTTGTCTCCTTTCTCACCTTTGGCCCCTTCGTGACCGGTGGCTCCGTTATTGCCATTGTTTCCGTGGTTTCCTTAAACAACCAGACATCATCACATGAGGAAGCCTGTCACTCATACCACCGATTTTTATACAAGCACAGCACCAAAATGTAACACTCAACTGTGAAAGGGGCCATTGGAAACAGTCCCAAATACAGCCATGGAGGCACCATGAAGTGGGGTCTCTTTTAAATGGGACACTGAAAACAGCCTTAGAGACCCTTAAGGCTCCAAAGCCTGTTATTCTCATCAAGCAAGACTCAGATGAAAACAAAATTGTGCAGAAGACTGATCATCAGTAGGAAAGATTAGAAACCACCTACATGCCCACCAATGCTGGAAGGGCTAAATGTTTAAAATATTATACAATCAGGAGATGATCTTATATAGTCACAAAAAAGAGTGCTAAATAAAAACATTTAATAACTAATACTATTCATTATATTTTGAGATAAAAGGTTATCAATCAATAAAGATAGCATAATACCATGTGTGGGTATTGTACAGGCACACATAGTATCATGCATATACCTGTGTGTTATATCCAAAGGAGGGAAAAGACCAGAACAAGTTAGATCAAAATATTTACAGTGTTGCTTTCTGAACGGATGAATCACGAGTGATCTGTGTGTCCTCCTTTATACACACTTTCTTGCCTTTTTGAAGTTTTCAACAAAGGACATGTAAAATCTTTGATAAAAAATTATCATTTTGTATAACTTCGGAAACAAGATTTGGATAACAATCTCAGCCCTTCCCCGCACTTTGCCACTATGGGACAACTCTATACCTCTTTCCTTTTTATGTTTGTCGAATTTCAGGCCCTTTTGCTATTTATTTTGCCTGCCACCTTTGATCAGGATCACACCAGGATTGCAATCCTCCCAGTTGGATGAACTCTGGCTTTGTTTACAGGTTAACGAGCTAAGGACACGAATGCTCCTCATGGGAACATTTAGCCAAGGCCAGCCTGTCCCATCACCTCAGAAGAGTCTAGATCCGAGGAGAGTTTAGCAGGGTCTAAATATCTCCTACCTCCAGCCACGGCACCTGCTGCCGGCTGCCCCTGAGGGTCAGTGACATTTGATTCCAAGCCAGGAACCAGTTGAAAGTCTAATGGGGCGTTTTCTCATTTTAAATTTGGTTACATTCAGGAAACCACTTAAAGGTGTTTAAGAAAATGAACCTCATTTGATAAAGATTAGTATCAACAGGGTAAATCAAGAAAGAACAAGACTGCAGTGGCAGGGAAGAAGGTAGAAGGGGGATAAATGGTAATGGAAAAAATGCAATTAAAAAAAAAAAAGGAAGAAAACAGCGTTACCAAACAGAACAAAAAGGAGGACTTTTGTCAAACCCCACAGGCCTGGGGCACCACCGGCAGAGTGGGGACGGCAGAATGGTGGGTCTGGACGGCACGGTGGAGCTCCATAGCGTTCCCCGCGCCACTGCCCATGCAGCGGGCAAAAACGTTCCCATAGCCCAAGTTGAAAGTGTAAAAGCGTAAAAGCCAACTGAGAGACAGCGGAACGTGACAGACCCTGAGGCCGGGGAAGAGAAATTGAGCTGAACCAAGAATCTGACGGAGAAATGGGTAGCTCAGTGAATGGCACCGTGGAGACACCCATAACCCAGACCACTAAACTCTCTGTTCCTTCACACCCTCACTTCATCAATTCTCTGAATGTTAGATAGAGTGTATCACATGAACCACACTGTGGCAGAGACATTGAAACAAGTGTACATTCCCCTTAAGATCAGGGAGCTCCATGCTCCATGATGCTGAAGAGCCTCCAGCCTGTGACTCTGGTGCCCCAGGGCTCCTCATGTTGTGGGACCCTTCAGTGGGATAGACAATGAATATGACAGAGGTTATGCTGTTCCAGCTAAACTGTCTCTATAAGCCCAGTCTACCCAACTCTGTTCTGGATTTTCCATGCATACACTTTATTTCTTTTTAATATTTTATTTATTTTTAGAGAGGGGAAGGGGGAAAAAGAGAGAGAGAGAAACAAACATCAATGTGTGGTTGCTTCTTGCAAGCCCCCTACTGGGGGACGTGGCCCACAATCCAGGCATGTCCCTAACTGGGAATGGAACCAGTGACCCTTTGATTCACAGGCGGGCGCTCAACCCACTGAGCCATCCCAGCCAGGCATGCGTACACTTTAGATCACACACATCCATCGCAGATTGTTTGGCTTCACCCCGGCTCCTATTTTGCCAGTCTATTAGCCTGGCAGGAAAGCCTCTCTGCCATCCTTACCTGGAATGCCAGGGGGGCCAGGAGGTCCAGGTGGCCCTTGGTAGCCCCGGAAGCTATAATCTCCATGGCAACACTTGCTGCAGTCTGGTGGCAGCCCTCCCGTCGGTGGAGACTTTAAAAAGACACAAAGAGAAGCTTCAGGGCAAGGCAATTAGGACTTTTGGATTTCACTGGCCTTGTTCCCTAGGTAACTTTAACTCCAAATGACCCACGACAACATCAGAAAACATGGTGCGGGGTGGGGATGTTAACCAGCAAAGGAGTCAGGTGTAGCTAGGGGAACCAAAGATCAAAAGGAAAAGGCAACAAGAGGGCAGACAGAACAAACTCTTTGGATAGGAGTGTGAGTGGGCATGGAGGGTTGGGGCAGTACTTCTGAGAAGTTCTTTCTGCTGGTCCTGAAGACAGAAAAACAGGAAACTGCAGAAACATCCCCTTCTTCCTGAACTGCCAGGACCCTCTGGTGTAGCTAAGTTGAGTTAGATGATCCTCAAGGAAGAATTATCAACTTCAAACATTGTTATTAAGACTAGATTCATCACATCGGGTTAAGAGTTCTTAGAAATTCTCAGCTTAGCTCTAGCTTTTTAAACAACCACAACATATTCAAATCACCTTAGGAAATCAAGGAAGTGAAGTATTCAATAGTCCAATACATTTTTTATGAATTATTTCATTTTAAGTTTGCTTTTATTGAGAAACCATTCTGAAGTATTTTTAAAAAATTAAACTTCAGTTAATAAATAGTAGCATCAATGGTCATAAGTCAGAGAGGTTATCTTGAAACACTTTTAACTTCTTAAAAAATATTTAACATGATGCATTATTTCATATTCCACTTCAAAATTTAAAATGATTATTATGTTGTTTGAACAAATATTTAGTGGGTACATAATGGATACTAAATGCATTCAAACATGACGCTGAGCTAAATGCTTATTTATTTAAAGATAAATTTCTAAAATTTATGCTTTCACTTCAAGGAGCTGGACAGAGTTAGAGCTGCTTATAAAATTTGGAATCCCCTCTAAATTGACAACTTGCCTTATAATTATATCATACAAAATACTTGTGGAAATGTTCCTAGACACCAACAGGAATCCAATGGATTCTTGAAAACAGCATATTGTTGTTAAGGGATTCATTTTTAAAAGAAAAGGAGGAAGGAAATGAGGAAAAAGGAGAGAGAGAAAGAGAGGGAGAGACGGAGAGAGAAAGAAAGAAGGTAAAATCCACATTTTCTCTATCATTAGAAAGTCAAGCAGAAAAGTGGATCGAAGCTTTGCATTGCTGCTCATTTCGACTTCACTTTTTTAAAATAAAAAATGGGCTTGCACTCCTTCCTTACTCTCTCATTCCTTTCTCCTGGAGGTTTCCACCAAGCCATCCCAGGATGAGGCAGGACAGAGTCTGCGGTCCTGCAACAGCTCGGAGCCCAGTGTGGGATGATCAGGAGCTACGATTTGGAGCTAACTCTTTGTCGAGTCTCCAGTCTACAAGCCCCAACTATGGGCAGGCATGAGAATTTATGAAAACCTTTTGTAAAACTGGTGGAGGAAAAGAAAATCAGCAAAAGTCATTGGCCTGAGACAAGGGCTTTCCGACACTTGGAAAGTCAGACGCCACGGCACCGCCCCACCTCCTAACCCAAAGGTGCAATCTGAGAAGTGTTCCATAATTTCCTAGTATGGTCTGGCAAATGTGAAAGTACAGCTCTTTAAGGTCCAAGAAATCCCGTGCCAATAATGGATTTTTAGAGAAGAAGGGGGTGGAAGGAGGCGATGTCCTCAAGTGGAACCATTTGCTGAAGAATGAAATACTGAGACATGAAGAATGTCCGAAAGGTGACTGGACTGGAATCTGAACGCCCCTCCCAGTTCCGTGTGCCTCCAGGGGGTTTTTTCCAGCACTAAGATGCAGACAAAGATACTCAAGTCTTCCCCAAAGCCTCAAATCATGACTTAGAAAGATTTTGTTTTTGAAGTCTAGTATCTAGGCTGGAGAAGTTTAGTCCAGGCAATGGGGTTGCCCAGGACTGGAGCTGACTAGGACTGGGGTGCATGCTGGAGCTACTTGGGGTACTTGGGGAGCATAGAGCTGCCACCCAAGTTGGGGGGGGTACTTCTGGTTACTACTAGTTGGCCCCTCCTGAGAATCCTCTTGCAACACTTCACGTGTTCCTCTCTCAGGCCTGGCTTCAAAGCGCAGTCAAATGGAGCAATGCTAGTCGGTGGATGTACTCAGGATAAAACGGGCAGCACGTGTTAATTAAGACATTTTCTCCCAGGTCAGGGAGAATTTGGAAGCCACTGTGTATCACTCTCTTACGTTTACCAACCCTTTTCCCAAAATCAGGTTCATTTTGAACACCAGGGACATGGGCACTGTGGGAGCAGGAAGGGGTCTCTAAGACCAGTTCTGTCCATTTTGTAGGTGGAGCCTAGGAGCAGCTACTCAGGATTCGGCTCTGCCATTAGTAAGTAACTTCTAGGATAGGGAGTCCATAGCTCCTTGTGTGACCTAAGGAAAAGGGAAGAGAAAGGGGCAGAAAGGAAGTGGGAAGAGAGACAGTGTCCAGAACCAGAAGGGGAGACTGATAAAGGTGAACGGTTTTAACTTCAAGGAGAGGTGAACAGAGCTACAGAGAAGAAAATGCCAGGAAAAGGGAGTCTAGTTCTGCTCACCTCCCCATCTCTGCACACTCTAATCCAGGGGTGTCCAACCCTTTGGCGTCTCTGGGCCACAGTGGAAGACAAAGAGTTGTCTTGGGCCACACATTAAATACACAAACACTAACAAAAACTGCTGAGCAAAAAAAAGGTCTGTGCACAATTTACGATTTTGTGTTGGGCCACATTCATAGCCATCCCGGGGCACATGCAGCCCATGGGCTGCGAGTTGGAAACCCCTGCTGCACGAGGGACCCTGTGGGCAGAGTCATCTTTCTAGGACACAAATCTGATCACCTCACTGCCCTCCTATGAACAAACAAATGAACAAACAAACAAACAAAATTTTGCTGGCAATGTAAGATCTCACCTCCTTAACTGGCCAGCAGCACCCTCCAGCCTGATCCTACAGTCATCCCACAGTTCAGGAGCTCCAGCCTCACCCAGTCCTCACAAGCTCTCTAGAGGCTATTCACTGTTGTACTTTCTTTTTTTTAAAAAAATTTCTTCCAGGAATAGCCATCCTTGTCTCATCTTTGAGACCCAGCTCAGCGGCCACCACCACTTTGACACTTTTTCCCCAAATGCCTTTTGTGTGTTGACCTGATCACATGGTGTTTGATTATCTGTTTGTCTGTCTCCGTTGGAATCCTTCAGAGCTGATCAGAGGTCAGAGTATTTATGCCCATCCTAAAGCTTGGTGAATAGTAGAAGCACAGAAAATGATTGGTGAAAGAATGAATGAGAAGAGAAGAAAATTAAAATAAAAGGAGAGGGCTGGGGGAAGTGGGGAGAAGAGGAAGAACACAGTACAATTCTAAACTCACTGTGGGTCTACATATCCATTGGCAGAAGAGTTGTTTGGAAAATGTCTAGAATATCGATGGCTGAATCTCCTCAGTATCCTGTTGAGGGTTTGTTTGGAAATATTTTAGGAAACTGGGGAAGTTTGAGAGGCCCCCTTGACTTCAAAAACAGCCAGAAAGTGGCTTCTTGTCCCCCTTATCTGATTTCAGCATGTTAGATGCCTAGGGGGATTAGGAGGTGAGTGGGAATAGAAATTAATTTGGATTTCAGCGGCCTGCTGGGTATTAGCTGCCAAGAAATAATGACCAATGACAATCTGCATCTGTTTTCTGCTGCTTCTAGGGGCTCACCCTGCCACGTCCAGGAAGCATCCAGCAAAGATCCTGTCTATTCAAAGTCCAGATCAAGGCTTGAACAAAAGTGATATATCTTCCCTGTGATGGAAAACATGATTAGCATCAGTCACCCTCCAGCCACAAGACTGTCAGATGGAAGGACCAGCTCTAAAAGCAGCTTTCAAAAAAGAGATTGTATTTAAAGGTTATCATTTCTTCTGCTGCTCCTTAAAAAAGCAATTTTTTCCCCCTTGACATAGCCCCACAGAACTACGTGGTTAGAAGTCCCAGGTTCATTCCCAACCTACAAGTAATTGTGAGTGTGGTCTTGGTCTGATCACACAAGCAGTCTCATCCCCAACTTCTCCATCTGTGGTAGAGGGAATTTAGATTTGAAGTGCATGTGCTTTGGGGGGGGGCCCTATTTAAATGCATCAAAGCAGTCAATTCTTAGAGGAAACCCTATTTGTTCAAATATCCTATAACTGAAAGTAGCTTTCCTTGCCCCCTCCTCCAATTTCAGCGTGCTTGATACCTAGAAAGTAAATCAGAATCTCTTTCTTCCTTATGCTGTTCACCTGAAAGCAATATAATGTAGGCCAATTACACCTCACTTAAAAATTTTAAGTAATTTTAAAAGACATTTCAAAACCCTGTTCTTAATGTTTACAATAAATTGAGTTTCACCAATTTGCCGTTGACTACACTGAAACTTGAACTCACTACCATACCACCTTAAAAGAGTTAAAGGTGCTCCCTTATTGCTCAGCGTATACTCTGAGAAATTAATCACGGCCTCTGTGGGTATCAGGCATTAAATCATACAATAAGGTTTACATTTCAAATATACACAGTCTTCTTTTGTTTTCACTCTTTGGTCCTTTTTAAAACAGGCTATAGACATAGACAGCCACCTAGAATGCTGTAAATCAGATCAACAAGCCTGGTAAAATATCACAGTCAACTCTCAAATCGAAGTGAAAAACTCAAAGGGCAGCTTCTCCCTGCTGGGAAGGAGTAAGAAAGTCTAGGATCTGCACGTGACTGCCCACAGCCGTGGGCTATCTGCAGGTCAGCCCCCCTCCTGTCCAGACAAGGGGAGAAAGACTAAGTCACAGCCTAGCAGGGAGCTCCCGGCCCCTATTGTCCTTTTTGATGGGCGGCCTCTCTTTATCCCAGCCTGTTGATGCTACCTCTGCTGATTTTCTAACAGAGACCCACAGTCCCCCTTGTCGCACAGAGCAACCCAAAAAGAGACCCACAAGCAGCTCAGCAAGGTCCTCAGAAGCATTCACCCCCAGAATCACAGCTGCAACAGACAGCAAGAACAGGCAAACTCACAACGCTTTCACAGCAAATCCTTAGAAGAGAATTCTGAGTACCTGGGCCCAGAATGGGGTGATCTGGGCTAGGTCATCTACCTCGGGGTGCGGTAGCTCATCTGGTCTCAGGGGTTTTAGGTCTGTAGAAGTGTTATTATCCACAGTCCCAGTTTTAGCATGGCTCCGCTCTCTCACTTTCTCCCTCCGGGAGCCACCATGGACGGTCTGCTGGTGGCTTTGCACTATTCTCGCCACCACTTTATTAGCTCTTCCGCTCACCTCCATGTATTCATCTTGACACAGGCAAAATGGGAGGAAAAACAAAGCCAGCAGGTGCCAACAGATCAGCTGCCCCGGCATGGTTCTCAACAGAGCACGGAGCCTGCTGGAGAAGACAGCCGGGGCTCCAGGCGCCGTGGTCTCCTCCCGCCAGTGCCAGGGTTGGAGCCGAGAGCTGCAGCCGGCCGGGTGGTTTTATAGTTTGGTGTGCAATAAATAAGGCTGCAGGCACGCCAGAGGGAACGCAGAACAGCCCATTCATCACTTCCCCACATCACAGGCTGAACGGATTTGTGTGCACGGCTCCCGGTGGCTGGGGTTCATAAACGTCACACCTTGGCACGTTTTTTGTTAAAGTGCAAAGAGAACATATGCAACCAGCTGGAAACAGGGAGCATGTGTCTGGGGCTGGCTTTCCTGACGAGACATGGAAAGGCTGTGCCTCTGCAGACTAAGATCCTCTTGGAAAAGCCTCCCCTCGGGCTTGCCAGGAAATCCAGGCTCAGCTGCATCAATCTGTCTGAAATGGCAGTGAGAGCACATTCAGGGTAATGGAGAGAGCTCCTGCACTCTCCCTCAAAAGCTAGCATTTCCCCCTGTGGTCGGCCTAAAGTAGCTCATTTCCCCTTCCGGACACCAGCAGCAGACGGCTGTTGGGGATCCAGAGCACTAGGCTGGATTCAGATGCAGAGTCTCTGGGTTCAGCAAATGCATTTCTCCTGAGTTTGCAAATATTTGACACATGCATTTTCCCCGAGTTTCCAAAAGCTCAAAGTTAAGTCAAAGTTAACCAAACTGCTTATTGTCAGAGGCAGATAGAAAAGCCTGCTTTGTGTTCAAAGGTCATTTCTGGCTACTCTTCCTTCTGACATATTCTTGATTGAAACTGAGCAAGTGGAAAGCACCAAAACCAAACTCGCTACTCCACACACATCAGGAGGGAGAGGGGTCCCGTCTCCTTTACTCTGCTCACTACCCTTTTATTAATTCGGCTGAAGAGCAAGCAGACGTTCCCAATCTCTTTGTGATAGCAAATCAAGAGAAGTTGTATAGGCTTGTCATTAAAAATTGCTTCTATCTACATATTTCATGTAATATGACTCATTCACTCACTTCCTAAGAAGTCACTGGCCCTGCCCCAGGAGGACCAAAGAGACTCTGGGACTTACAGGGGGTGGATGAGTGGCAAGTATCTGGTGCAGAGTGGGGAAGAGGGCAGTGTCAGAAAGCCCAAGGTTCAGAGAAGCCAGGGTTGAGGATGATGCGACAGAGCAGCTGGAGAGAGGGAGGGGGTGACAGGGCCGCTCACAGCTGCCCTCCTCACTCAGCAGAGGGGCCTGAGAACCAACTCCATCTCCTGGCACAAGTTATATCCCTCCTCCAAGTGCCAGACAGCTGCCTCCAGAGCCCACATTTATGCATTGAAAGGATTTGGTGCTGGGGGTGGAGTGAGAGAGGGAGAGGTATTCTGTAAAGGAGAAGCTCTCCAGCACACAAATGTAGGGGCCTTGGGAGTCATGCCAATTTGAAGCAGGCGGTTCCCATTGGGTGGGAGGCATGGCACTCTGCCAGCCCCATTCCATAAGGCTACCCTCAGTTGTGCAAAATTCCCTCACTGCGTTCTGCACCAAGTACTCTCGGCAATTACCCCTGGGGAGGGGAGCACATCAAGCTACCTGGCATTAACTCTTAGTGGAGACGGGAGGGATAGCACTTGGGGCCTGCAAACAAACAGGTGGATGGATTATGGCTGTGGGAGAAAAGACCCTGAGCAATGTCTCAGTGGGCGGGGGGTGCACCCTTACCAGGGCAGCCTGGAACCAAAGTCTCAGGGAGACCACAAAGCAAGGAATGGCTCTGAAATCTAGGTCACCCAATTCACAAGTTTTCTAAGACCTGTCTCTGGCAGCTCCCACAGCCTGGACCATCTGGCTAAGTGGCTACCAGTCAACCTCTCCTGACTTTCAACTGCACTGAGACTTTTCACTGGTGTTTTCAATCCTTCCATCTATTCTAGCAGTTCTCAATCTTGGCTGCATAATAAATCAGCCAGGGAACTTCTAAATATATCACTGTCTGGATTCCATCCCAGGCCAATTGAGTCAGAATCTCTAGAGGGGCCTGGGCACCAACAGCTTTTAAAAACTTCACCGACAAGATTCTAATGTACAGCCAGGGTTGGAAGTCACTTACCCATCCTCTCCCTGACTTAAGAAGAATAAATAATAATAACATCTATAATTTTTTGAGCACTTACCATGTGCCTGCCAAAGTACTTCTTTTCTTCAGCTCACAGATTTTTCTCGGTAAACCTATCATCCCCATCTTACAGATGAGAAAACAGAGGCTCAGAGAGGTAAAGTGACTTGTCTGGTGTAACCCAACTGGGAAGGGGTCATCAGGATTTGCCTCTATCTGTCCTGCCTTCCTCCAGAGAAGCAGGAAGACCAATGACAGGCTGACCGCAGACAGAAGGCCAGCTCATAGATCAGGAGGCCTGCCCACTGGAATCTGAGGTCAGAGAGTTACAAGTTGAAATGTGTCACCCAAAAAGATGTTGAAGTCCTAGCCCTCGGCAACCATGGGAATGACCTTATTTGGAAATAAAGTCTTTGTAGATGACCATGTTAAGATGAGGTCATTAGGGTGGGCCCTAACCAGATATGACTGCGTTTTTATAACAAGGAAAACTTTGGACCCAGAGATGGACATATACACAGGGAGATCGCCATGTGGGGTCAGGGTGACTCAGCTACCAGCCAAGGAACACCAAAGATTGCCAGCCAACAACCAGAACTGATCGGAAGGGCATGGAGCAGGTTCCCCCACAGAGCCTTCAGAAGGATCCGGCTCTGTTGACACTTTGATCTCAGGCATCTGGCCTCCAGAACTATGAGACAATAAATTTCTTTATGTAAGCCACCTGATTTGTGCCGCTTTGTTAGAGCAGCCCCAGCAAACCAACACAGAAAGCGTGTGGGGAAGCCTGAAAAAACCCCAGCCCAGAAGATGGCTGTCTTAAAAGATTTAGCCAACTGTTCAAGTTCATGAATGGAAAGTAGCAAACCTGACCTGGAGAAGACCCCTCAGCCTCTCGAGACAGGTCCTTTTCTCTTCTTTTAGCATCGTCCCATTAAATGCATTTCAAACCTTGGCTTATTATTAAAACTTACTTGGGGTTGTCATTTTATACATACTCTGGCAATGTCCCTTGTTCAAAGAAGTGAATTAGCGTGGGGCATAATTTCTTGCCTATGGGCTGAGTATTGAAAGCATCTAGAATCAGGGGTCTCACTTCTGCACCACTGTCTATGTCTGTAAAAGCCACAAAAGATGCCTGGGGACACCTGCCTGCAGAGATGCGTGGGGGCTGCCACAGACTCTGGCTTGTTCGGCCGGCCCCGCGAGTCCAAACAGGACGTTGGTAGCGCCAGCACTGCGCACAGGGGAGGCGCACATGAATGCATGCGTAGAGGCAGCTCCGTGAATTAGCTCTGCCAACCGGGGGCAAATGTTTGCTTAGCTTTACAAAGACAGCTGTTATGACATGTGTAGGTGCCCTGTGGCCTCCCCCCAGGGCGCTCCACTGCGGCTTTGGCAGAAAGGAGATCAGCTGTGGTCTCGCAAGGGACAGTGAAGAACTGTGTGGGGCTGAACATGTCTTTATGTCAGCGCCAACTTACGGGGCAGCTAGAAGACGCTGTTTGCACGATTTCCAGTGGTGGGGCGTGACAACCTGGCTCTACCCCTTCCCACTGAGAGGTCCTCAGTGAGATTCTAAATGCAAGGCTTGAGCCCTTTGATCTGAACAAATTAAAGGTGTATTAAAACACAAATAAAATTCAACTGCTCCCTGAGATGAGTTAGGTTAGCTGTGTTGGTCATTGATGTTGAAGGCTTTTTCAGAGAAGCTTTATTTGGAGAAGAACTAAAAGAAAAGAATATGTTTTTTTTCCAGAAAAGGAACATTGTCTTTCAATATCAGCTACTGCCATTTAAAGAAAAATATGTTTATGCATGTGAACATGAATGTGAGGCGAAATCAGAGGAAGCGCACAGGATGAATTGGCAGGTTGGCCTTGCCTTGGTGGAATCACACAGTTTAGGGTCTGACCCTCAACAGGCACATGCAGGGACACACCGCCCGTGTCTCAGGAGTGGCTCTGTCTGCACGGCCAGAAGAAGGCTGATCCTGAAGAATAAACAACAGCATTCAAATGAAAAATGTAAGTCTCAAGGGGGCGAGACATGTTTTATGTGTTTGCTGAACAACAAACTCTCCCTGTAGGAATTCTGCGTGAGAAGACAATTCTAATCGGAGTGATGTGTGAAAAACGGGAACGTGTGTGGGTGCATGCATGTCTGTGGTGGAACTTGTCGGCTAATAGAGTATTAATGGCTGGTACCGTCCAGTATTTGTGTCAGTGGTCAGGCTCCAAACAGGAAAACAGAAACCACCCCAGGCATTTCATCAGAGAGAATTTAATATAAGGAATGGGTTGAACACAAGGATAGGAACTGCAGGAAGCAAGCTGGGAGTTGAAAGGGAAGAGACTGGTGTTATGGAAATTTAGAAGCTGGAAGAAGAGGTCCTACAGAGCTGGCACTTGGATGACTGAGGATGGGTCACTGCCCCACTAAAGCTGGCACCTCTGTCAGGGTGCTGTGAGGCTGACTCTGGGAATATAGAAAGATATTGGCCTGGAACCAGCTATAGCTACCAGAGTGAAAGGCCATTGCTCACATGACATAAAAACAGCAAAAGGAACAAGCGTGTGTCCCCTGGGACCCTCTACCTCCCAGAACCCCCTACTGGTTGACAAAGGAGAAAAGTGAGTTACAGAGTCCCGGTCCCAGCACCACAAGGCAGAGCTTTGAAGGCTGTGGTGGAGCTGCACCAATCTGCACTCTCGGTTCGTTCCTGCCACTGGGAACAGGTACTCAGGCACCAGGGACAGCACTTAAGATACATCATCCAGGTGGGTCTGTCTGAATTCTCCTTTTATCAGTTGTATGCAGTTCATCTCCACTTTTCCTAATAATTTTCTTTCTTCAGACAGAGGACAATGCAGTCACACAAAACCTTCCCTGTTTCCCCCTGGAGACGGCATCCAGGACACCCGCATTAGATTTAGCGTGTTCATGGATGACCTTCTGAGTCATTCCCTTCCAGGTGACTTGCCAACCACGCACTGGACACTAACATAATGACCCCCCCCCAGGCCCAGTCTACCCAACCCCACAATCTTTCAACTAGATTGAAGAGCCTTGAGGGAAACAACGATGCTACGTGCATTACTGCACAGAGCCTTCCTCTCCAGCTTGCGCATTGCAGACACTCCACAAATGCCTCCCAGGAGTGCAATAAGCAGATGGACAATATACACCAAGTGAATAGATTGTGCAGACTAATCCATGAGAGCCTGCCTGAGCTCTGGGAGTCAGAGGGCTGGAAATCCTCCCCGCTGTGGGTGTCCCCAGCACGACTCCGGCACACGTCAGTCACTCTTTCCCCAGGGAAGCCTTCCATGGCTTTTCACAGCAGAAACAGTGCCCTGTATTTCCGCCTCATTGTTTTCATCCTGGATATTTTCCAGCCTCCTTTGCCATTCATTCAGTTGGGACCAGGTAGACAGATAGATGGGTGATGAATGGAAGAATGAGTGGGTGGGTGGATGTCACAGGGATGGATGGACAGATGGACACATGAATTTTGGTTTCAACTTCAGATCCAACCTCAGTTTGAGTCCCAGCTCCTCAACTTTCTAGCTAGGTTGCCTCAACCATTCCAAGCCTCAATTTCCTCCTTAGTAAAATGAGGCTGACGATACCTGCTGCACATGCTGGTTCTGAAGATTCAAAAAGGAAGTGCTGTAGTGAGTCACTCTCTTCCCAGCACAGTGCCTGGTACTCACTACCAATCGTTGTGCAGGGATGGGAGAAAAGGGTGGAGCTGGAGAAAATCATTAGAAAAAAACACATCAGGTCAATATAAACTGTATTATGCTTCCTGCTAGGGATTAAGCAATTAAAATAGCATTTGAATGGTTAAACCTCTTAAGAGGTTTCAGATCAGTAAAAAGCATTCAGTTTTTCTTTTTAAGTGCTGGGAGAAATTTTTCCTCTGTTGAATTCAGGGTGTTGGTGTTCAGTAAATAGACTGGGAGCCTTGTGTAATTTAAAAAAAAATATTTTATTAATTTATTTTACTTCCCAAAGATGCATTTGAGAAAATAGGGATAGATTTCTTTTCTATGCAGAAACAGAAAAAGCTCCTAAAGGGATACAGCTCTGCAGATTTATGAATAACTCAGATAAAACTTTTACTCCATCTTGAAAATTAATCATTTGTTTCAGCAAATAACAGGGCAGCTCTGTCTTGTCTGCTTTCTTGGTTTGCCACAGCCTGTTCCAGGGTCTTCTGGAGGCACTAAGGAGCAAAGTGTTTCCACATGAGTAATGCTGAGTCCAGACACTCCGCCCGAACCACAGAGGGGCAGATCTGCTCTTGACGTCCTGAGTTTTTTTTGTTCCAAGCCTTAAACCAGGCCATGCATGAAAACCATTCTCAAATTCTCCAGACCAGCAAGCCATGTCCCCTAAAGAAGTCACTCATTCTGCTGGTTCCGGTCTACTGCTGTGACGTGGTGCTTCATCTCTCAGGGCCTTTGATCTCATTTGTCTGCATGCCATCCCACAAACCCAGTCAAATGCCCATTCTCTGTGACTGCATCCTCGGCTGACCCCATTTGGGATGGACTTGGGTGCAAAAGCAGCCAGAGTTTAGGCACCTAGCTGGGCTGCATATCAGAGGTCTCATATTTTATGAGCAACAAGAGCACCCCAGGATTTTAAGAAAAGCAGAGCCAGCTGTATTATAGCCCATTTGATCTGTTTCTCCACCTCATTATGTCTGAGCCAAGAATGGCCCAGAAAGAAGTAGCATGCCCAGACAATGCAGCTCATCAGTGGCAGCTCCAGAACTGAAACACAGGTCTGCTGACTTCTAGACCAGTGATCTTCATGCTTCAGAATGAAGCCTTGCGTATCTGGTGCAATGAAGTGCTGCTTTGCAGTGTTTAGGTGCTGAAGGAGCATTAGTTACGGGTCTTTGCTTGGCTACATCTCACTCGGGCTTCTAAGCAGAGTCAAATCCCACCACCTCTATTAGGACTTCCCCCATGAGGCAGAGTGACAGCAGAGAGAGTACCAGACCCAGCCTGGGGAGACCTCAGTGTCCCTGCACAGGCTGCTGAGTCCCAGAGCATGGCCTCCAGGGAGGGGAGGGGGTGTTGCTCCATCCTCTGTCTCTGGTTGTTCCTATCCTCTGGCAAAATGATCCCAGTCCTCTGAAATCGGTGCAAAGGGATGTAAGACTCTTGTCTTAACCCTCAGCGTGGGGGAAGTTTAGCTGGGAAAGGAAGGGCATCTAGGTGGGAAAGGAAGGAGGAGTGAAAAACAAGAGGAAAATGTATTTCTGTGCCTCGGTTCTTAGAGATCCAGCTGTCCTATTCTAGGGTCGGCAATCTTTTCTGTAAAGGGCCAGATTGAAAATATTTTAGGCTTTGCTGGCCATACAGTCTCTGTCTCAATCACTCAACTCTGTCAGTGCAGCTCACAACAGCCATAGGCAACATAGA
Source organism: Macrotus californicus (assembly GCA_007922815.1). Lineage (NCBI taxonomy): Eukaryota > Metazoa > Chordata > Mammalia > Chiroptera > Phyllostomidae > Macrotus > Macrotus californicus. Next base: position 86,885 of record VMDR010000467.1, on the reverse strand, counting down.
AATGAATGAGTGTGCTATGTTTCCATAAAACTTTATTTATAAAAACAGATGGCAGCCCTTAGGCTGCAGATTCCTAATCTGTTCTAAACCAGATCTTTCCAGGGTCTTCTTGACTAAATTAAGGAAGAGATTGCCAGGAAGAAAGTCACTGTTGTTCTATGACTCTCAAGGACAATTAACAGTGGAAAGATTCAATGAAAAAGGACAGCAGGGGATGATTCTAAAACAGCTGTGGGAATCTGCATCTTTTATCGACGGTACTTCATAAACTCCCTCGTTTTTTTTTTTTTTGGTTTTTGTCGATATCTTCACGATATTTTTATCATCTCCCCTTCCTCCTCTCCCTTCTCCTCCTGCTTTTTCTTTACCACCATCATGCTTTCACATAGACTAAGGCCTCTGCATTGATTAGGGGTGTGGATGTTCTGCAGGAGAAGCCACCGCAGGACGTCTGGAGCAGAAAGTCTTGCACTTGCAAGTTGTGAGATGCTCACAGAATTGACTGGCATCTAGAGGACCCAATTTAAAAAACATGCAAAAAAAAGGAGTATAGCTTTGGTTGGCATAGCTCAGTGGATTGAGCGCGGGCTGCAAACCAAACGGTCGCTGGTTCGATTCCCAGTCAGGGCACATGCCTGGGTTGCAGGCCAGGTCCCCAGTGGGGACCACGTGACAGGCATTGATATTTTTCTCTCTCCCTTCCCCTCTCCAAAAATAAATAAATAAAATCTTAAAAAAAAAAAAAAGGAGTATAGAGGGTCCCACAGAAGAAGTCAGTCAACAATCTTGCAGTAGGACCTGTCAGGCCGCAATGTCACTGACCTGGAGTTAGATCCTACTCCTGGACACCCCTGAAGCCACTCTTTGTTCTTTGTCATTTATTCCAAATTCAGGTCCTGGGTGGAAGCAGGCGATTGCCTGATTCTAAACCACACACTGGTGCATGGCTGGCAGAGGAAGGGGGAGAAGAGAAAGTCTCTGTACATCAAGTCCCATAGGGTACAGCAGGTCACAGAGTCCCACCAGTACTACACACAATGGGAAATTCTCCCCATTTGGACAGGATAGAGACATTGGACAGCCAATAAAATGACAAAAGTCAGCTGGCACAGATGAGGAATTCAAGGCCACAGTTGATCCCTGGGTGAAACACCCAATTGCATCTAAGGACCGAGGGTAGATTCTAAATTGATCACACTATGGCTATTTATAGTCTGCTGTGGGCTCAGGTGTGAGAGGGAGGGGTAGATTGTCAACATCACCAGACTCACCTTCTCCAGCCATAGAAGCATCTTCGATTCACAGCAGGGAGCATACGACTGCAGATCACTCACTCACATGGTTTGTACTCCTTTTGGTGCTGGGTGGGCTATAATCTGTTTTCTAAGTCCACAGGGGCTTGACCAATAAATCAAAACTCCAGGGACAGATGCTATATTCTGGCAGCTATGCCTGTGAAAATCTCACATTTTCCAATATGCAGTGGGAAGTCTGCCTACATCTGTCCTCAACTTGAAACACACAGCAGCTGAGACACAGCTGTGCAGCCCTGGGGTAACAGAGTCCATGCCCCCTGACATCCACCCCTCATAACCTGGTCATCCTGTTCAAGTAGTTGCAGTTCTAGGTAACAACCACTCAGTGGTATATCACTTAACCTGGTCATTGTCACTAAAACTTCAGGGACCTCTCCAGTTTAAGGAACAGCATCCATCCGTTTTCCCCAGAAATGCATGATTTCACACTGGTTCTAGAAAATGTCATTAGTTTACCAGGAAAGGTCCTCCGCTTTGATTGAAAGCCATGCAAGGCTTTGATGAGTTCCAAGCCATTACTTCACAGTCTCACACCAGGCAGCGCCTCAGGAAGGGGGAGAAAGAGGAGGCTGAACTGACACAGACTCAGGAAAGTGTAGTTTCAGGTGCCTGTCACAGAACAGTTTCTTCGCCCTGTCTCTGACAGTTGCTTGTACATATTCATCACACTGACGGGTCCACCTGTCCCAGAACGCACACATTTATATCCAGTATTCACACTGCAGTTCACCTTTTGTTATTCTAGACATTATTCTGTGTTGTAGAATTGTATTTATTAACTTTGATCATGGCTTTTTTATTCTAATGAACCGGTCAGTGTAGTTAAATGCATTTTATGAATTGGGATAGATGACAGGAAAAAAGAAGTAACAACAAAAAATGAAAATTTAGCAAGCACAAGAAATAACTTACTGATGCCATCAGCTGACTCCAACCACATCCCTAAGTGAATATGAGCCCAGCTGACCAATGTTGACCTTGGGTTTCCTTAAAAAGTACACTTATTAAGAGTGCTGTGGTGTTTCTGGAATAATACTTTATATATCAAAATTTGTGAAACTTATGTACATCAACTTACTTTCTTCTGAAACTGTTGCCCCACCTCCTAACCTCTTGATTGACATGTGACAAGCAGTGGTCCAAAGACCACACTTTGAAAAATACTCAGCCTTCAGGTCAAGATCCCTAGAATCACTGACTTCTGACTTAAAAAAATTATAGGAATTATCTACAATAATTTTCAAGCTTGTGGGTGATGGGTTAAAGGGACATTGAGAATCCTCCCCGTTTATGCCCGAGCTGTGATCTTTACTGTAAGAATGAAACATAGGCGTGCTGTCTCCCAGGGAGAACAGAGTTTCCACAAATTGATGATGGATGGAGGACGAATAGAGGGGGTTACAACTACACCTCCCTGTACTAATGAAAAGCTTAGCTCCCCCATCCGTTGGGGAGCAGGATATACCTCCCTAACCCCTGCCCCAAAACAGCATCTTGGTTTATGGATGGAACAGCTAAATATATTGGTCAAGGAAGACATTGGAAGACTATTGCTTGTAATCTGCATACTCGAGTCACTTTAGAAACCACCAGAAGGCAGGGCAGCAGCCAACTGGCTGAGCTGAAAACTGTTCACCAAACCCTTGTACAGGAGACAGGGGGAGAATGTTCTTTATTTACTGACTCCTAGGCAGTAGCCAATGGATTAACTACATGGATGCCCATTTGGAAATGTAATAATTGGGAAATTCATGGATGGGAACTTTGGGGAAATCCCCTATGGGAAGATATTTGGCATATTGTGCAGTGCACTAATGTCTGCTTCTCACATAGATGCACATGCTAAGGATTTGCATGAGTGTGAGTATAACGCCACCGTGGATGCTCTGGAAAAATAGCTGCTGCTACCACCACCTCTGAAGATGACTTTTCCCTTGATTGATGGATACACCATCAAGTGGGACATCTAGGAGTACAAGTTATGCCCAGGTGGGCTTGGGACCAAGGAATAGATGTCCCTCTCTCCATTTTGAGACACATGAAGAATGAGTGTGAAATCTGTCAGAAGGATGCTTTATGCTCCATCCCCAAGACAGTAATGGGGGAATTAGCTAGAGGTACACGCCCTGCTCAGATTTGGCAAATAGATTATATTGGACCATTGCCTGTAAGTCAGGGATGCCAATTTATTTGTATTTGTGTAGACACCTATTCAGGGGTATTGGTCACCTGTGCATGCCAATGCACTTCTCAGCAAAACCCTTGACATCGTTATACTTTATTATGGCTCCCCTTTACAAATTCAGAGCCATAATGGTTCTCATTTTAAAGGAAAGGAAATTGAGAATTATTGCCAGCAACAGAACCTGGAATGGGTATCTCTTATTCCTTATTATCCACGGGCTGTGGGCCTAATTGAAAGAATGAATGGTCTCCTCAAAGAAAGGCTGAGAAAGTTAGGAAATAATTCTTATAAAAACTGGAAAGATCACTTATTCCTTGCTTTGCAGCAATTGAATAATCAGCCTTTAGGCAATTCTACGCCTTTGGCACAAATGATGACTCCCAATTCACAGATTCATAGCCAGCAACACCCTACTACCTTAAAATGGTGGGCGATCGATCCTAATGCCCAGGCCCCATATATGGGCGCTTTAGGATCAGCAGGAAGTGATTCACGCACAGTGCGAGAGATCTGGATCAATCCTAATATTACTCAGACTATCCCAACAGGATTAGGTATACAAATCCTGAAAGGACACTTTGGACATATTCTCCCATGATCCAGCCTAGCCTTAAAAGGATTGCAAATTATGGCTGGAGTTATTGATTCAGACTATGTGGGAGAAATAAAAGTACAACTGCACAATGTACCCTCACAGCCTGTACAACTGCAAGCCCAGGAATGGGTGGCTCAAGTGGTCATTATCCCCTATCGCAAGGGGGAATGGCAACAAATTCCCCAGGCTCCTGATGCCACCACCAGACTGGGAGGCTTTGGATCTGCCAGTGTGAAGACTGGAGGTAAGATATGGGTAAAGAAACATCCCCGTGATAGGCCCAGGGCCGCAGAGGTTGTTGCTGAAGGAGCTGACAACACCCTAGCAGTTGCCTGCACAGGACAGGACAATATTGAAATTCTACCCACTAATCAGTTGTTCCTGCAGCAATAACAGTGTCTTTTAGGGCTTCTCCTTGGATGGTGGATGATATGGATGGTTGAAGCCTGCACACCCGGAACCCTTCTTGCCAGTCCTAGGTCGCACCTGTAGCTCTTTTGGACTAACATCAGTCATTCTCGACGGATCAGCGGCAACCAGACACAAGAAGATAACTTTACTTGTCCAGCCCACCAGTGTCGTAATGTGTTTATTGGACTGTGGGCCCTGATGCTCAATTATGGAAAGCCCTGTCCCCTATCCGTTCATCCTAGACGGAACTTTACCCATTCGAGTCAAAGTAACTGCAGATGTTAACAGTAGCTGCTGTTTATGCTCACTCGCTTTAGCTAATCCTGCAACCCGTAGAAATGCCCTTTTCAGCCTACCTTACACTGCTCAGATGTAAAAGGAAGCAGGGAACCTTAACCCTCAATGTGTCAGGTCAGTTCTTTTTCTGTACCAGCGCTACTCCAACACAAAATAGATCCACATATATTGAGTATGTGTATGTAACCTCTCCCAATCACACTCATCATGCGCCCCCATCTAGGAAGAGCACCTTGGTCTTGTGTCAATGTTTCATGTGCTGCCCCGAAACACCTCCTGAGATTTAATATTACCTTCCCCATATTAAAAACTGCAACAGAAAAAGGAGAGCTTGGTAGGATACACTCCTTGGAGGAGCAGGGACAAGAATGGGAGTGGTGAGCTCTGCAGACCCAGAAGCCGTTTCTAGTCGGCTGGGAAGTGCTGGACAAGATGTAGCGCAAGCTTCGACCTTGAATGCCCGGTGGCCGCCCACCACCATTGTTCCCCACCAAAGGGAACTGAGTTGTGACAAGGAGTTTCTGCAGTGTTTAGCCGTTCCTCTGCAACTGCCTTGAAAATAGACACCAAAGTCTCCTTACCATTCAATTGGACACTCTGCTCTCTCCAGAATTTATATACTTTAATCCAAAAGGAGAACGCGCAGCTCCAATTACTATCCCAAGAACTTACTGTATGGAAACATATATTTAAAACTTATATTAAGCCTCATCCTTGGCTAAATTTGCATAATCCTTGGGTAAACTGTTCTGAAAACTGCTGTGTAGGGGAAGTAATCTATCATGAACCTCAGCGTGTTAAAACGTTATGCCAATACCATCTACTACTCCCTTTTGTGTTAAGACATTTTTTTGCTGTGCCCCAATTAACTGGAATATACACAGATTTGCAAAATGTAACATATAATCTCCAAGACTGTGTGCCCACCCATCAAGGTCTGATGTGTAACGGCTTAGCTAGACAAATGGAACTTGCTTACCACAGCATTCCTCAACCTGTGTATTCTTACTTTATTTCCTGTTTCCAATTACTCAGCGTCGTATGACATAGAAACGCATCGTATATGCCTAGTTAGCAACAATCAGACGGAGATGGCCACACTGGGGGCAGAAGCCCCACACTCTGAGTGTCTGCAGCACCTGGAGGTTCTACACTGGCAGGTGATGCTTTTCACCTGTCCCCTGTCTGAGTGGACAATGTTTCTCTCACCTGGGTACCCAAGTCTTTACTCCTTCTGTCTGTGTATATATATTTACTCCCCTTGATAGAACTAATCAAGAATTCTACACTAATGCAAAAATTATTAGATGAAAACCAGAATCAACTTAATCAACTTAATCAACATAGAGCACAAACACACACTGTTGCTAATAAGTTGGTTGAAGCTTCCCATCTTATTGGAACCAATACTAATCATTGTTAGTATGATGTACTGTTTAAGTCTGTATCTGCATCTGATGAAATACACCTATCGAGATGTTTTTCACTGCTCAATACAGTTTTCGAACTCATTAATTTTGACGCCTTTTAGTGCTTCTGTTGTTTTTTGTTTCATCTCTTCATATTGGCAAGATGTTTCCCTTTGAGGAGTTTCATCCAGGGAAACAAACAAACAAACAAAGTCACTCAGGGCAAGATCAGGTGAATAGGAGGTTGGGGCGCGGGGGTCATGCTGGTTTGGGTCAAAAACTGCTGAACATGCAGCACAGTGTGGGCAGGTGTACCTGTAAATCACTCATCATGAAATGGGCAAATGTGCTGAAAGAGTCTTCAAAAAAAATTCACTGAAGCCAGATGCAGCTTCTCACAACACCAGCTGGCACTCTGATACAGATAGGTTCCTAGAACACTCATGTAGTGGGGAAGCCTATACTACAAGGGGCCTGCCCTCCATCAGATAATTCTGGGGCTTTTTGAGTACTCCCTTATATGTGCACGTCCAAATGTTTTTTTTGTGTAGGAATACAAGTCAGATTAGATTAGGGCCCACACAAGAGGCCTCATTTTATTTTGATTACCTCTTTAAAGGCCCTTCCTCCAAATAGTCACATTCTGAGGTACTGGGGGATAGAGCTTCAGTGCATGAACTTGGGGGGAACACAGTTAAGCCCATAACAAGATCCATGGCCCATGAGGAGTGAGCCTGGACTGCACCTCAGGACCCAGCATCCTGGCCTCCCACATATGCCAGGTCCACCGCAGCCACCACAGGCCCCGGGCTCTGGTTTTGTCTCCCCTGGGCCTCTGAGGGGTGTGATGATGTGTTGGGGAGTGGCCACCTTCCTTGGAGCCTGGCTGGAGAGTTAGGCATGTGATTAAACAATGCCCTTCTAGAGAGACCATCAGCGTGCAGGATGTGACTACATACACTAGCTTGCCCACAGAGGACTCTCATGCAAGTATTTCCTCATTCAAATGATATCATTGTCTGGCTCTGGGGGGCTGGCCTGGCTTGAGCAGAATGACAAAGCAGACGAAGTACGTCTCATCTGGACTTCAGTAGACCCTTCTTCTTCCCTCTGCCCCACAAAGGCCTGGTGTCTCCATGCAGCCTTTCCTCTGTCTGACAGGAGAGGAGAGGACACCATGAATACTGATAGCTCAGGCACTGAGGCATCAACCTTCCCATGATGGTTCCATTTTTAAAGAGGGAAGGACAGGGCGACTTCTAACTCAATGTTACCCCTGAAAGCCTGGCGCATCATAAATGCTCAATAAACAGTTCCTGACTGAGGGAATGTACTCTTGTCCTATGGCCTCCCAGTGCTGCTCCCTGTCCCCAGGCTGACCCTGCCGGTGACTCTCACCCTCCTCGGGGCCTCGGGGGTCTACCTTTCTAAACTCTACGCTTGACCAGGACTCTTCCCTGCTTCAAGGCCTCGAGCTTCTCCTCCTGCAAAGTAAAAATGCTGCCACCTGTTGACCTGCCTGGATTTCAGCCCCCAACATTCACTACCTCCACCTGTCACCCTACACACTAGTTAGGCTGGCCCCCCAACCTCCGGGAATCCTACCTTCATGAAGCATCCATTCCTTCAACCAGTTCACTGAACAGTGCTTCGGAGCACCTCCAATACATCGGGTGCTATCCTAAGCACTGGGGACACCAAAGTTGACAACAGCATGAGCCTCTCTTCCCAGGAGCTTACCTCTGGTGAGCTGCATTCAGCACATTGCAAAGGCACTCTGCCTCCCTGTGGTTCCCTTAGCAGATGACCTTTTGACCCTCTGCATCCTCTATGGCTCCTAGTGCTGTCGTTGACCAGAGGAGGGGCACATTTGTCCCTTCAACCACAGGAACCCGGCCCTGCCACTCTTGCTGATCCCACACAGTGGGGTTGGATGACCCCTCTTCCAGTTTTTTCCACCCTGGTACTCTCTCTTCCCCAGTCTGCGGATTATCTTTGTAGCTAGGATACAAGTGACTTATGAAACTCTTTTCTCTTTGGGCCTTAAAAAAAGCAACTATTTAGAGCAAAAGTTCCAGAATAATCATTAGCCAATCATCCTGGAATATGCCATTCAAAACCAACCCACTTAGGTTGGGACTGTGACCATGTGTTATCTTTCAAATAAACACACAGGTATAAGGGTTGGAGTTGTAACTTTAGGTATGTCTTTCTGAAAACACTGCATAACATAACATCCTTCATGTTTTCAACAAAAAACCATCCAAAAAGGGTGATTTTCACAAACTTCACCAAGTGCTTTTCCTAATCCTTAAATAATCAAGTGATACCCTTTTGAAGTGTCTTATAGGTTGTCCCTTCTTTATTGCTAATTAGTTTCACTCGTTATGGGTATTCGTTTGTCACTGGCTTTGCTGTGGCACAGAAGTTTCCTAATATCATTTCCCGAGTTCACAACCCGCTGGGCCTGTTGTAATGTTTGCAATGTCCCTTGGAGATCAGTTTGCTTGGCATTTGCTTTCTGCTCTATTACCTAAAACTCTGGGAGAGGCTGAAGGGAGTTTCTGAGGAAATGGGCAGTAACAGATGCCAGAGTTGAGTGAGGAAGGAGAGCCAGGTGGGGACGAATTTCACATGGTCAGTTCATTAGTGACCTTCAGCTCCTTGTCTGGGGACTGAAATAATGAACATTTGGGTAACGGTGCTCCTCTGCAGTTTCTTTACACCTCCCTAGGGATCCCTTTGGTGATCATGACTAGCCAGTAAGTAGGACTCAGAAGAAAACCAGAAGTAATGTTAGACTGAGAGCCATGGTGGACTGCTAGTTTCCTGGCCCACCCCCCATAGCCATTCTCCCACTTGCTTAGTAGCATGAACATATCCAGGGCAAGACTGTTACAGAACAGACTGGGGGGAGGGGGAGTGATATACTTTTACCAAATGAACCCACCCTTGTTCTCCGGGGGTCGCCCCACCCCATACTAGGTTCCCCTTGCCTGCCACCAGGGAAAGACATCTCTCAATGCCAGAGATTGGTGAAAAGCAAAGGAATTACTTATTCAAAGAGTTATACAAACTTAAGAGTAATAACTTAATGTCTTCATTGAGATCCCAAAGTCCTTTAGAAGACCCACAAATGCACAGTCCTTCCTTCCCCCTCTGCCCAGTCTGGGGTACCGTATCTCAGGAAAAGTAGAAGTCCATGGCTCAGGCAGCCCCTCGATTCTGGCACCATCAGCCGTGTCGCCTCCAAGTTTTCCAGTTAATTCAAACCCACATGGCACCTTCTCCTGACCCATCAGCAAGAGTCCTTTCACCCCTTTCCCTCCAAGCAAAGTCTCTCCTGCTTCCTAAGCCACGTGGCAAAAAGGGAGCATCCAAAGCTGCATGGTCCCAGCTTTTGCCAAAGCTGTGTGGTACCAAAGGAAAAAAAGCTCGCCTGGCTGCCGCGCCTGAGTTTAAATCCCAGCGTCCATCTTCCTCTGCAGCCCCATTTCCGACTCCTCCCACAACCAGTTACACCTGCCAGCATTCCCGTATTCTTCCAGCTTTACTGGGCTGCCGCAGTAAGTCCGGCCAGGTGTGGCCCCATGGTGTGGAGCCAATCATCTGCAAGCTTTTTCGCAGGTGCTGTACCTGAGAGGGAGTTGCCTCCCAGTTACATCATGGGTTGAGGTCACTCCCATCCCCCTGGCTCAGAGAATGGCCACAAATGCTTAACATATCCCTGAAACCAGGTATGTTAAATGACCGTTCTAGAGGTTATCTGCAAAACTGTTGCTATTCAAAACAGCTCTCAGTGGCCCTGCTTCATGCGTCCCATCCCCCAGCTCAGACTTGTAGGGGTGAGGACATCCTATATATATATATTTTTTCTAATATTTCCTGGACACCCTGAGTTCTGGACCCCATTACAAATCCCCATTTGGGACCCCCCCTTGGCTGCACCCTGTTACATAACCACTACTTAGATATAGATTTCATTTCCCAGGTTCCCTTATAGTTAGAGGCAGCCTTACAATGAACTTCTGGCCAATGGGGTAGAAAAGGGAGTCTTACGTTTGATGTTTTCATTTTTCCTCTTTCTGGCTGACTAGAATGTGGATGTAATCATTGGAGCTCAAGCAGCTACTTTGGACCATGAGACAGAAGCCCTGCGAGGAAAGTGAAGCAATCAAACAAAACGAAGCTGGGTCCATGACTGTCGTGGAGCTAATGTACCAGCTCCTGAGTAATTCTGGACCACATTTATATACAAGAAGTAAACTTCCATCTTGTTTAATCTGCTTTACCTCTTTAACAATTAAATTTTGTGTCACCTGGCTGAACCTAATCCTAACTGATACAAGATTTTTTCAGGTGCATTATTCCTTTTGGCCCCCAATTCTACATTTTTGTGCACAGGGAGAAGTAAGTGTCACTTCAAAACTGAGATTAGAGCTGTGGCCCTTTTTCTTTCTTCGAAACTTGACTTTCAAATGGAGGAAACCTAGACCATGTGAGATGTGACCCAGGCTACAAGAAAACAAACAGATTTACTGTAATGTTATCTACAGCGAAAGCAAGACTGACGTGAGCCCAAATGGGTAGAAAATTAAGGCAATCAACATTCACGAAGCACCTAACTGTGGGCCACGTGCCGCAGAGCACCGCGGCAGACAGAACAGCTGCCAGAGATACCCACACATTAATCCTGAGAACCTGAGAAGATGAATGCTCCCCATTCTGTGGAAAGGAGACTTTGAAGACGTGAGTTAGATTATGGATGTAGGATAAGAAGGAGCTTTAAGTTGATTGGAGGCAGAAGAGGTGCAGCAGAAAGGGAAGTTGGACAAATTCCAGGTGTGTGAAGGGCTCAATGCACCATTGTTGGTTGGAAGCTGGAGGGGGCCATGCACTCAGGAATGCAGGGAGACTTAAGGCACTGAGAAGGCTTCCGGCTAAGAGAGGCTCCTGGCTGACAGCCAGCAAGGAAAAGGAGTAGTTGAGTAAATGATGGGGCAGGCATTCAACAACATACTGCGTGGCCATTAAAAATGAGGAGCACCGTTACTGACGTGGGAAAATGCTCATAATATATCGTGTTCAATGTTCAGTGACGAAAGGACATATACAATAAGCATACAAGTGTCTACAGTATGAAATTTTCCAAGTCACACAACTCATCTGTAAAACCTCCCTTTTTAAATTTGTTCCAAACCTAAACTAAATTTGAATCTTGCGCTGCCATTCCCCTGGGAACTGGGAGCAATATTCCCAGTACAAGTCATATTTGTTTAATTTTGTAATAACTCCTCTTTCATGCAGGAAAAATTTCAATTTCAGCAGGCTGTCTTTCCCCATGTTTTTTCCAGGCTGGGTGACAAATAAGTTCTGGGGAGAAACTTTGTATCTGACGGCTACAGCTGACGTGGGCCCTGAGGGACACAGAGAGCACTGGCAGAGTCTGTGCTCCCCTGGGGCCGGGGAGGCCCTGGGGACTCTGCCATTAGGCTCTGCTGCCAGCACGTGCCTGGCAGCCATGTCTGTTTCTACGCACTGATGCTTCTCATTTAGTTTGCTGATTCCATGTGCTTCACCCTGGAAGACGGACAGAGGATCAGTCTGTTTTCAAAAGGAGTGAAGGGAGGGAGGAAGTTTGGATGGAAGAGTTCAAGACTGCAGTTCGGTGCTAGGGAAACCAGGCAAGGTGGATGGGGAGTCCTCAAGCCAAAGTCACCCGTCCCCACAGCAGGCCTGCCCAGTGTCCCTGACACACTTGCTCATTAGCTGCAAGCGAAGGAAGACTGGTCTCCATGGGAACCCAATGGTGGGTTTCCAGACACAGCAGCCAGGGTGCTGGTCACTTTTAAATAACAAGAGTAAAAATATTTCCAAAGCATTTCATCCTCTAGATCAAGAAAGATCAGGGCTTTTTTTTAGAAAGCCACTCAGAGCCAAGGCATGGTAAGGAGATGGAAATGTAATACATTTGGTCGCTGGAAATTCTTCTTTTATTCATTTGGTCAGAAAGTCGTTCTTGTTCCTGGGCTTCAGCTGACACTGTCCTTGCACTCAGAGAGTTTGCACTTCGGTGGGGAGACAGATGTTAATCATTACCGAGTGTGCAACTGCAAATACATTTTTACATGCATGTGCACACGCATACACATTTTTAAGGTAATTGGGGCCATATATCAGCCACATTCTATACATTCTTTTATTGAATTCTTTAAATTATGGTACACTTTTGTCTCTATATTTAGAGTCCTGGCAATGATGACAATCAAAGGCCTCTGGCTGGGAAATTACTTAACATGAGTCTGTCAGCCAGCTCAGGCAGGAGCTTGCTGGTGACAGCCTCCTGTGTGTGAGGCGGGTTTCCCTGAGAGTAATGGTCTGAATGTGCCACTCCAAACAGGCCACTTTGGCCTGAGGAGTATCTTGAGCTGAAGGCAACTGAAGCAGCAGAACGACAGAGTATCTGCCCTTGACCTAACTTCAGTGAGCAAATCTGAGCCCTCTGCGTGTATGGGTCTAGACTTGTGTACTACCATGTTCATCACCACGTTGCCCAGTTTTAGCTGGATTGCTGCAAAGTCACTTCAATCAGAATCCCACCTTCCATTTCTAGTCGCTCTCAGTATCTAATCAGGCTCCTGGCCCTCATTCATCCGCCAGGGATGTCCGATCGCCTTCAGCAAGAATCCTCTTAGGTCAGGTCAGTAAGATCCCCCTTACCCAGGATATTTCCTGTCTAGTAATTTTCCATCCACTGCCCCCCTAGCTATAAGGGCCCACTCACCCATACTGTATTTCCATTTGAGCTTGATTCTGCATTGAGGTCTCTTTTCCCATGTTGCAATAGTCCTGAATAAAATCAGCTTTTACCACTTTAACAACTCTTCTGCTCTGATTTTTCTTTAATAAGACACAGACAAGCCTTTTCTTTGCCTCTTTCAATTTGCCAAAAAGAAGGGCAGAGGTATCCCTTTGTGGAGGTGCCCCCTCCCATCCCTCAAACCAAAAGGGCTGAGTGACTCAGAATAATCTGAACTGTCGGAGATGACTCTAGACAGGACCCACAGACAGGAGTCTGCCTGAGGGGTCTCACTGAACCCCCTTGCTCTTCCACTGGAGGCTCCCATGCAGGTGCCTTTGTACAATGTACTGCCTCTGGAAGCTCCAAGTCCTGTTCCTTTCTGTCTATGACATCCCCACAGTTTATCGCTCTTAGTAAGAATGGCATCTGAACTCCGAGGCCTAAACACTTCTTTGGGTCCTCATTTTCTTTATACAAAGGCCTCCATGTGCACATAAAATATTAACATCAAATAAAATGTAAAAAAATATATATCTAAATAACATAAAATGTGTATGCCTTTTCTCCTGTTACTCTGTTGCCAGTGTAATGTCCGAGGCCCCAACTGTAGAACCTAAGAGGGGAGAAGAGGGTTTTCCCCGCCCCACAGTTTAACAGGGGTGGAAATCAGCACAGCATGAGGAAGGGGAAAGGGCTGGCTGGATCCCCCAAAGGAGGTGCCATCCATCTATCGGTGTCTGTTTTGCCTTTGAGAAGAGCTTCCTTGTGCAGAGACTGATGGGGCGGGGGATGTTCCCCACTCTACCCTTCCTGAGTGCTTGTGGTCGGACTGAAAAGAAAATTTACACCACAGCAGATTAATGAAAGAAAAGCCCAGGTCATATATGTGCTTGGGAGATTATAAATGAGGCTCTGAAAAATGATGAACCAGCCAGCCCATTATAGTTTGTAGCCAAAGAGACAATAAATTTGTGAAGCATTGATGGGACAAAGACACTCAGGTTTGGGTGCCAATTAGTGAGGAATCTAAAAATGTTTGGGCTTAGGGAGTAAATCACTAAAGGAGTCACAAGGCTTATTTACTGTAAGGTTTTCAGCCCTGGGTCCCTTACCTAGCCATAAAGGTGTCTCTCTCTTAGCCCCCCTGGATCTGGAGGACACCTTTCACAGGAGAGATCTGTGTCCCGTGTTCAAGGAGACAAGAAAGGGTGCATGTGCCCCTCATACCGGTGGTGTGTCAAGGAACTTGAATCCAAAGTAGTCAATATGACATTGTGGGATACTTCGGGGTGGTCTGCCCTGGGCTCCAACAAGGTCTAATGGCTATTTGCAAACTAGACTCTTTCTTAAAGAGACTCTGACATTTGAAAGTGAGAATCACTGTCCTGGAATGTGTACTGCTGCTCTTGGGTGAGCTTCCGGGCCACATGCAGCCTGGAGCCTGGGACTGATCCGACCACACACCGCTGTGGTCACAGCAGCAGCTCATTGGCTGGTTTGAAAGTTTCTTTGACCGTGGTTTGGTAAGAAGGTATCTGCCGCAAAAGACACAATCCTAGCATCTATCTGTTGCTACTTATCAAGCTGATGGCTATTCCCAGTCTCACAGACCCATTTTGTATAACTTTTTAAATTTGTCTAGATCCCCCTAGTTGAGTCCTTAGGGTTAGGGGGTTCTGCCTTCTTCATCCTTCAGTGATGTCCACAGATTATTTGCCCAGGGAGCTCCTATGAACTACCACTGCCCATCACCACCAACCCCCAACTAGGTTCGGCCAATGAGATGCTCTTACCTAAGGCCCTTGGTGGCAGTCCTGTGATCAGGGGAAGCCCTCATTGCCGTTGGGGAGGGAAGGAGCAGCACAAATGGGCTTTCTGACCCTGACCTCAGCCATGAAGTCAGTTCCCGAATGTGATTCCCAGCTGTTCCCTCTGTCTGGACCACAGGCCACGTGGCAGTGGGTGAACCCAGTCAGGAAGCTAAGCCTCTCCCAGCAGCTCCTCTGTGGATCTTATTCTCCCGGTATCGCAGGAACATCTGCAGGGCTCATTTCACCCTGCAGAGTAAGGAAGAGAAAAGCGCCACAGACTGGCTTGCTGGTCGGCAGTGAAAGACTTTCCGCTGACCGGGGCCGTTTGCTTCTGAATAGCAATGCAAATGAAGTCATTCCGCAGCTGGAGCGCCTGCAGCCAGACACAGGGATCAGAGACCTTGAGGTCTGGGCCGGAGCCGAGGATTTCAGAGCGAGCCTGCAGAACAGTCCCTGTCTGTTCCCAGACCCCTAAACGCAAAAAAGTGGGGTGAAGGTAAAGCAGGGGAGATGTGGGTTCTGAAGAAGTGCTAGACTGGGACCACCGTGAAACCCTGGACAGGTTAGCAGGCCAGGAAGATTACAAGATGGCGTCCCTTCGCATCTTCAGGAATGAAGGACCCACTCTGTCCTCCATCAAGAGGCAACATTAGTCCCTGTAAGACGCTTGTTTCTACATCACAGCCTTCTACTTTGGCCCTTCTGGGGGTGGGCAGGGTTCATTTGGGGTTCCTACATTTTATCATACATGCCCACCCTCCAGAAAATCACCACAACCATAATAAATGCCCAGAGCCGGAAGCTGAGTCATGTGTCATAAGCAATTATAAATGCACCTGAATTGTGTCCCCCGAAAAAGACAGGTTGAAGTCCTCACTCCCTGTACCTGTGAATGTGACCTTATTTAGAAACAGGGTCTTTGCAGATATAATTAAGATGTCAGTTAAAATGACGTCATGCTCATGTACTCTCTCCCATTGGAGCACAGTAAGCCCTTACCTGATGACTGATGGCCTCATACAAAGAGGGAATTTGGACACAGAGGGAATTTGTCACCTGGAGAATGCCATATGACAACAGAAGCTGAGATTGGAATGATGCAGCTGTAAACCGAGGAATGCCAAGAATCGCCAAGACTTGGCGGCAACACCAGAAGCCAGGAAGAGGTGAGGAAGGAGTCTTCCAGTCTCAGAGGGAGGATGGCCCTGCGGATCCCTTGATGTTGAACTTCTGCCCTCCAGCTCTGCGAGAGAACACATTTCTCTTGTGTTTAGCCACCCAGTCTGCAGTGCTTTGTCACCGTGGCCCTGGGAAAGTAACATGGTGCCTTACTTTTCCTTTTTTGGTAGGAATCACATGAAATAGAATTTTTCAGATTCCTGTGTTTGAAGGACATGAATTCATAGCAATAGCAGAAACAGTAAATGTATGGAATTGCATATTCTATGCAACCCAACTATCAATCATAGCATGCACAGTTAAATCAACCATGATGGAGCGAAAATTGACCTTCTATTGAACATGAAATGACAAAGTTCAAAGAGTATACAACCAAAAATTGTAGAAAAAAGTATTTGGAATTGGTTAGACATTTATTTAAAAAGAACATAATTTTAAGATGTGTCCCAAAACATATATATCTCCATGTTCTAATCCCCAGCACCTGTGAATGTGCCTTTGTTTGGAAAAGGGGTCTGGGCAGAAGTAATCACGCTAAGGATTTTGGGATGCGGTCATCCTGGATTATCCGGGTGGGCTCTAAATCCAATGTCCAGTGTCCTTATAAGAGACACTCAGGGGAGACAAACCGAAGAGTAGGAGGCAGTGTGACCACCAAGGCAGAGATCCGCATGATACTGCCACAAGCCAAGGAGCAGCAAGGCATGCTGGGAAGCTGCCAGAGCCTGGAAAAGGCCAGGACAGGCTATTCCCCTGGGTCCTGGAGGGTGTGTGGCCCTGCTGACACCTCAATTCCAGGCTTCTGGCCTCCAGAACTGTCAGAAGATAAATTTCTGTTTCTTAAGCCGCTAAATATATGGTGATTTGTTGTGACAGCCACAGGAACCTGATACAGTCCGTTGTTTTTTTTTTAATTTTTTTAGAAGATTTTATTTATTTATTTTTAGAGAAAGGGGAAGGGAAGGAGAATGAGGGGGAGAAACATCAATAACATGCAAGAGAAATATGGATCGGTTTCCTCTCACACACCCCCAACTGGGGACCTGGCCGGCAACCCAGGCATGTGCCCTGACTGGGAATTGAACCGGCGACCTTTCCGTTCACAGGCTGGCACTCAACCCACTGAACCACACCAGCCAGGGTATTAACTTTGTAATTTGTTATTTCTGCCCTCATTCTGAATAAACAATCACTTCCATACCTAACTGTGTACTCAAAGCCTTGTATTCTTTTCCTAAATTTGTTTAAAGGCAATAGGAGATGCATAACCCCAGTCCTAAACTGGGGGTCTCTTCCCCTTCCTAGAACAACATGAGAATCTAAAGAGCTTATCTTTGGACAACAGCGACTGTAGAGGGAGTCCTTCCGGGTCACCACTGAGCTGTGACCCGTTTGGAGTCAGATGAGTCAGGAGACTTTGTTTCCTCAGAGCTGAGTGTAGAAGCAGGGATGTCGTGCTTCAGGCTCCAAGGTCAAGGCTCTTAGCTTTCCTTTCATTTCCACACTCGACTCCTTCAGAAATCCCACACCTGTCTTTGCAAGGTGTACAGTAGAAGGGCACAGGCCTCCACGGTTTCAGAACACCGCCCCCTCCCCCCCAATGCTATGTGGCATCTGACATCACCAGGAAAGAAAGGGACGCAGACAAACGGTGCCACCCACCCACCCACGGGATGACTGGAGTCTATTCCTGCTGAGGACGCTCTAGGACCAGTGCAGAAGTCACGCCAGATTTACTCACAGAGAGGCAAGAGCAGCCACTGTTTGGGGGCCGCCGTGGCGTGGGGTGAAGGCAGGGCGCCGGCGTGTAGATCCAGAAAGAGCGAAGAAGTCAGGGTGGAGTGTGCTGCAGGGGTGGGGCGCGGCATGGGGCCGAGGCTGGCGGTGCCTGGCGGCTGCAGAGAAACAGCACAGAGAGCGTTTGCCACCTGCCCAGGGCCCCACACGCCGCAGGCGGCAGAGCTGGCCTTAAACAGTCAGATGAGAGCCTGCGCTCGTAACCACAGCTGCCACCCTGTCGCCTGCCCCACTGCCCGGCTTCCGCACTGGCCCAGGAAGGGGTCCCTGTGCTTTACCCTCCGCCCTCCACCTCTGCCCTCACCCCAGCCCTCGGCTCCAGGCTCCACAGGCTCCCCACGCTCCTGTCTCTGGACCTCTTCCTCCCCACAATGCAAATGCACGACTCCGGTGGTTTAGTTTCACAGACATCAGAGCCCCCTGGGGGCTTCTCTGTCACAGGATTCATGGCCCCCGCCCCACAGCTTCTGGCCCCAAAGGTCTAGGGAGGGGCAGAGAGTGCATTCTGCTGAGTTCCTGGGTGACGCTGCAAGGGCAATGGCCACACCCTGGGTGCCACTGTCCCACTCTCGGGCAGGGCTGCTATCTCCCCACCCGCCCAGGCCACGTGGGCCTTAGAAGCGGAGCAGCCGGAGATGAACAGGGAGCATGGGGTTCCTAGAATTGGGTCTCCTGTCCTTCATGAGGAAAGCAGGTCCCCATGGGCTCCTGTCCTCCATGGGAAAGCAGTGAGGTGCCCAAGGCCACCTCTGAAGTTCTGAGCATGTCACTAAAAGAAGTGATGGGCTCCAGACCAAGGAGGTCACTCAGCCACCTCCTGGGGGTCTGGCCTGGAGGAGAGGGACTTGGGCTGAGAAGGACGAATCGGAGGAGGGGATTGAGGCCCACCCCCTCCCGGGACCCCCGCCTAGGAGGAAGCGCGGGCTTGGTCTCTGCCAGGGTGAGGCCCCACGGACACCGGCGAGGAAGGGGGTCGGGTAAGGAGAGTGAATGCGAGGCTTTCAGGAAAGCCGAGAGCCGAGGGGAAACGGGTCGAGTTGGGGCCATGCGTTTATTGACTTTACCCCCACATTTACGAGCTCTTCCAACAAAGAGCCCGTTCAGCTGGCCGAGTTCGAACTGTGTTAGCAGTCAAAGGCTATTTAGTGCTGCGCGGGCTGAACTGCTCTGCACATTTCGATATTGAATCTGCCACTTGTGTTTGGGCACGTTTACACGCGCCTACTATGTGGCAAGCCCTGGTGCAGTGACTGCGAGCCAAAGGCCCTGCCCATTTTGTGCACCTGAAAACCCGCAGGGTGCGTGTGGGCGGTGGGGGTGGGGGTGGGGGAGGGGGTTTTCTTAGGATGGACGGCCCTCCCTGCCCTACTTTCCTCCACGACCCAGACTCCCCTTGTGTCCCTGGAGGGCTGCGTACTTGGCTTCGCCGACACAAGAACGATACACACTCTGTGCGTGACAAAACACCGCCCCATGGGCACCTCAGGTGCTGCTTTGGGCTCTCCAGGCTGGTGACCAACCTGACCCACACGGCACATGTGCGGCGGAGATCCTGCTGTGAAACAAACAAAAACACGCGCTCATCTCAGCTGAGCACGAAGCTCAAAGGAAAACTAAGGCATGGGTTGCTCCAAAAAGTGAATTTTCAGAGACTGTAATGGGAGGGGACAACTCACCTGCAATTGGAAACCGGTCTCGCTGGACTTGAATGTAGTTTTTGGTGGGCGACGAGCGCCCTCTGTTGGTTCCTTTCAGGAAAACAGGCTTTGTTTTCCTTGAGAGTTCGATCTTAGGAGAGAACCCCAGACTAAGGTCCTGGTGGGGAAATGCCAATGGCTTTGAGGCGTTGTCAGGGCGTTTGTCCCCAGGGTGCCCGCTTTTTCACCCCAACACCTTTGGCAGCCACCCACTTCCCAGGACCTGCCTTCCTAGGTCTATTTTCTCAGGTTGCTCAGAACTCGCAGCCAGGGCCGCTTCCCTCGCCTCCTTCCATCCACATGGCTACCTTTCTGCCTTTGGGAACCTGCCTGTCCCTCATCCTCAGGACCTTGGGCTTCTGTCAGATCCCTGTGCTGAGAGGCTCACAGACACAAACAAGACTGAAGAGCCTTCTTCCCGGCCCCATTATTGCCCCAAAGACGTTAGTGGGCAACTTTGGGAGACGTGGCCCAGTTGTCTGGCCAGAGGCTCTGAACAGGAGAGAGATTTGGGGCCAGGAGGAAAGGAGGTAAGTATCACATATCGCAGAAACAAGGGGGAAATGCTTCTAGAAGGTTTCCTTAAATTAGAGCCATGAAGAACAAACTAAACTAACAAGCACAATAGCGACAGACTCATAGATAGAAAGCAGAGGGACAGCTCTGGGTTGGCGGGGGGGGGTTGGTGGAAAGATTGAGCTAAATAAATAAATAAATAAATAAATAAATAAATAAATAGAAAGCTCATGGAAACGGACAACAATGTGGCGATTGCAGCAGGGAGGGGTGGGTGGAGGAGGGAGAGGGTATGGGAGATAAATGGTGTTGGAAACAATAAAAGAAAAAGTTAGAAGTATAGGCAGCAATGACTTTACAGCGATGGGGCATGAGCATTTCAGAAAAGCATCAAACATCTTGAAAAGCAGACTCCTCTTTCCTAAAACTTCCCGGGTACCCCTCCCAGAGGGTTCACGGGGCTCTTTAATACAACTTCGTGCTACCACAATATCATCGCATCGCGAACTACGGAAAGCCTGGCCAAATTCCCTTTCACTGGATGAAGACTCCTGCCGGCATGAGCGAGCACCTGCTTGAATTAGAAGCTGAAACGTTAAAAGGGCAAAGACTTGCTCTTAACGGTTTTCTTTTCACCGCCGGCCTTTACCAGCAGAGGGCGCCCTGCAGAGGCCTCCCTGCTGGGGCCTGGGGAGAGGGAAGCCAGGACAGCATCAGATCCCTGCCTAAACCTTGCAGAGAGGGTGCCCGCACCACTGGGTGACTCCCCAGCTGATCATCAGTGTCTTCACGTGAGGTCCATGCGTGGGAGGTGGTTTCCAGCTTTTTTTTGGTCACCAAGGGCACCTGAACTCTAGTTAAAAATGAATGAACAAAAGGAGGAAGGGATAAGAAAATGTTCAGGCCTATTATTCAGACTCATTAACACTCAGGTGAGACTTTTCTCCTCCATGTCCCACTTGCCCAGCAACTGCCAACCCAGGCAGCTTGGGTGACGTCCCTAAAGCCCTAGCATGGAAACCAACACCGTTGAGGTCCATTTGAATTTGTGCTGAGTCGAACCTGCTTAAGAATCCCATACTTTTCCACAGTAACTTTCACTGTCACAAACATTTTCTCACTGGATACTGGCAACTCCCCTGGGCCAGAAGCGGACTGTCTACGGCTGGTGGGAAGGAGGGTCAGAGGGATTGAGGACGGTGCTCGGTGTTACCAGAGAGTGAAGCTGCAGTGCCACATGAGTCTACAGACCAAGGCCAATGAGGGTAAGGAACTGGCTCAGGAAGATGCTCAAAGTCCCATGTCTGTGCCAGTGATTTTCCGTGTCACGTCATTTACTAAATTTCCTTGCGCACTCAGGTCTGCCTAGGCACGTGCTAGCCACACTGTTTTAACTGCAGACGCTGTATTAGATGTTTTAATGTCGTGTAGACCCCTCCATACCTTCTCTTTCAGTGTTTCCGACTATTCTTGCTCATTTCTTTTGCCACATAAAATTCAGCATCAACTTGGCTGGCCTCTTAATCAAAACGTGATGGTGTTTTTTATTGGGATCGAGATAAATTTACTGATGGGGTAAGAGTATGTTGATAATGTCCAATTCTTTCATTCAAGAACAAGTAATATATTTTCACGTGTTTAAGGCTAATTGTGTATCTTTCAGAGAAGTTTTCTTGTTTTATTCATTTAGATTCTCACATTTCTGATTAAGTTCATTCTTGAGTGCTTAATATTTTTACAGCTACCGTTCATGGAGTTCTCTTCTAACTGGTTATTACTTGTTTACATGGCTATTTATTCTTTTAAAACACTCTTTATGTTAGAGTAAGTCTAGATTTACAGAAGAGTTACAGCATAGTACAGAGTCACAACACACCCCCTCACCCAGCTTCCCGAGGTGCCCGCCTCTCGCTGCCATGTGACCTTTGTCCAAACTGAGAAACCAACAGCCCTACTTCACTGTCCAAACCCAGACTCTGTTCAGATGGCACTAGTTTTCCCGCTAGTGTCCTTTTTCTGTTCTGGGACCCCACCCAGGACACCACATGGCATTTAGTAGTCGTGGGTCCTTAGTCTCCTGACCTGGGACAGGTTTTCCACCTTTGTTTTCCACGACCCTGACAATTTTGGAGAGCACCACTCAGGCATTTTGCAGAATGCCCTCAGCTTCAGGCTGTCTGTCTGGTGTTTTTCCCTCAAGTAGTTTGGGAACATAGGTTTGGAGTAAGACTGTCCCAGGGGGGACATGGGCTGGTTTTGCGCCTGATGTTTTTACATCCTGCTCCGTTGTTGAACTCTTTGTGTGAGTGTTATCACTGATGAGTGTTTCCAGTTATATTGTCATATCAGCCACACAAAATGATAGTTTTACTTCTTCTTTTACATTCTCATGCCTCTTGTTTCCATCCCTCCCTGGAAGGACTGAACCCTGAGGGGAGTAGATGCAAAAGGTGAAGGAGAGCAAGACCTGATACAGGACGAGAGGGTCTAAGCCAAGGGGTTTCAATGGTTCAGAAGGGTAAGGAGGAACGGGAGGCGAGGCGGGCTGGCCTGGGGACATGAAATGACAATTTATATCATGAACAGGGCAGAGCACAAAGGAAAGTCCAACTGGCTGGCACCTCCATTAGGAACACGGGTTCTGTTCCTGCAGAAACTGCTGCTGCCCATTTGGAACCTAACAAGGCTCCCTGGGGCAGATGTCAATTCACCCATTTCTGAAAGCCACACTCGGGCATCCATGGCGTCCCCATTTAAGGAGGGAAAGGCTCCTGCGGAACCCAGACTTCTGCACGGCAGCCCTGTCTCGCCCACGTCTGCGTCCGTGAGCTGGGGAATCACCCCTCCTCTCACAGCCTCAGTCTGCATACCTGCGATCCCAGCCTAGAAAGGAAAGAGCAGGCACCTGGGGCCTTGGTAGACTGGTGGGGAAGCGTGAGGGAAGCTTGGGGCAGGGGAGGGTCAGGTACATGCTCCTGCAGCAGCCTTCAAGTCACCTCCAGAGAGCATCCACAAGAAGCAAAACTTGAGGATCCGATTCAGAGAGCACAGAAGGCCTCAGAGCCACCAGCTGACCCACCTTCTCTCTGTGGGGGCCCAGAGGTCAGACAATAGACTGTGATTTGTAGGCAACAGTTGTCCCAACTTTGCCATTAGTCAGTGGCTTTGTGTTCAAAGCCATTGTCCTTTGAGCCTCTATGTTTCTTTAAAAAACAAAAAGGCACCTAAGGCTGTTGGGTAGTACTTTCCCTCTCCCCACAGAAAAGGAAATTCATGTTAGATAACTGAAGACCTTTGTCAGCAAGAGGGCCCATACAAAATCAAACTACATTTAACAACAACAGCAAAAACAAAATCAGGACTATTTGCATGAAGAAAGTAAAACAAGTTCAAGTTCTGGGCTTTCCTACTAATGTAGTGAAGGACCAAGGAGGTTCATCACCACCCTGCGACTCAGTTTCCCCTTCTACGAAATCAGGAGCTTGACCTGAGGGCTTTTCTATTTATTTGTTAGCAACAGCCAATTTCCCCAGAACTCAAATGTAACGGAAGAAGCTGTAAATCTACAGCATAAAATGCATGCATGGAAACCACTTCAAATGTACGTCGATGACATGACAAAGCAATGAAACAAGGCCATCTGTGTGCTTATTGTGGCTGCATTATAGCCCAAAGCTTCTAATTGATCCAAGGAAATGTTGGCAAATACTCACAGCCTTTACAGTCTTTTACTTTTTTGTTTTTTAATTTTGTCTTGTTGTTGTTGTAGTTTGCTTGCTTGTTTTCCACAATTGCCTTACCAATGCCGGACATTGTTAATGCTGGGTACTCCTGAACTAGGGCAGAACAGGGTTAAATTTGAGGTCATGGTAAACAAACCCTGAAGCTAGCTCATCAGGCAGCTTAAGTTAATGCATCTGAGTGTGTCAATAATTTTGATAGGCATTTTAACAGCATTTTTTATCACAAGTTTAAATACATTTTTTAAATGAAGTTGGAACAAAATATTTGAACAGCCTTGGCAGCCCCTCTGCAGAGCCCGGGCTTCACAAAGCACCTGACATCCACTGGGCCAGCTGTTCCCTAGGACAGGTTATGGTCTCAGAGTGAGTGACCCCTGCCTCTCCCCCCACGCCCACCGCAACCCCTGCCTCTACCCCTGTAGTTACTTTACAAATATTTAGTGAGTCCGTACTGTGAACTGGGCTTGGGAACACTTCGGTGAATCTCCCCAAATCTGTGCACAGCCCTGCACAAGAACTTCACCCTTGGAGCAGTTACACTTTACACTGTATCAGATACAGCTAGCTCTTTCCTAAGTGACGGAGTGGCCCACTCGGTGAGTTACCTGCTCCTGGGCTGTCTCAGAAGATGGTGGGTCATCAATCAACCTGCTAACAGACAACTGCTGAAGGCAAGAGATCTGTCTGTACCGCCCCTCATGTGTTGGCTGAACGCAGGGACCAGCTCCTTAGTCAGGCAAGGTTCCAGGCAGAACCAACCCTTCTTCCTGGAGCTGTGGGAAACACACGGCTAAGTGAGCTGCCGGCATCGGGTCCATTGGGTTTTTCTTCATGCTCTGAATAAGGTTGTAGTTTTTAAAAAATATAATTCGCTATTCAGAAAAACTCAGAGTCCTCTCAAAATGCCCCAAAGACAGACTAATAGCAGGGCACAGCCTCTGTAAACCTGGAGAATAATGTATCATCAAAGGAACTTGTTCTATTAAAAGCCTTCTGTCCCTTTAGAAACAATCCCCAGAAGTCCCACTCAGCTGAAGGTAGAATATTTAATTCTCCAGACTCTCAAGAGAATGTCAGTGGGAATTCAGGTGATATCATTTGGGTTCTGTGATGTGTCTTCCTAACAACTCACTAGGTTAATAGCCCCAAGGTCAAGGGTAAGTAGAATAGACAAGCCGGAGAGTTCTTGTCCAATAGGTGGCGCTGTCCCCCTTCCCAGGAGCACGAACAGGTCCCGGAGCTGGTGTAGGACTGCCCCTTCATCAGATGTAATTCAGACCTGCTGTTGGGAATTAATCTGATTGGAAAGGCTTGTAGGAGGATGAGGCAGATACACTAATTAGGGACGCGAGGGAATTAAGCAAACGACTCTATCAACTCTCCTGACACTAAAGAAAATCAAAGCATGAAGCTGGCAAAACAAACTTCTCCAAAATTCATGAGACCATTTGGCTTCATGAAACCACTCCTCGAAGTATAAAAACACCCTTTACTGTGGTTAATTTAGTCAAGAATGACAGAACGGTGAGAGCTATTTAATAAACTGCTTGCAATCTTCCTGAAACTTGGAATAATTTCTGAGCGTGCGTGCGGTTTTTGCCTCTATCCACCAGGGGGCACCAAAGACCCACAAACTGCCTTCCAAGAGCCCTGGATGGTTTCAATCAAAGGAAGAGGGTGAATCAGGTGGGCGGGCTGTCCTGATCAGAGTTACGGGAATGGGCCCTGGTTGCTTTACCCGACTTGTCTCGTGGACGTCCATAGAGGAATGAAGTATCTAGGAGTTGAGGAAGCAGCTGCTGGGAGTTCAGGACAGGAATCTGTGGTCATGACAGTCGCAACTCTCGCATCGGTGGCTCTCACCGCTGTGTCTCGGTTCCAAATGTCACCCTCCTGTAGGGATTCCGAAGACCCTCTTGGGATCAGCTGTCCACCCCTGGATCAGTCAGCCCTGGGAAGGGGACATGAGTCACAAAATGTAGGCGTGGCTGCTGAGTACCAACACGGAGAAGCCAGAAAACATAGGCTCTATAGTTTCGTTGTTCTGATCCGCCCTTTGAACGCGGGCCTTTGTAAATGTTCCCTTTACGTGTAGGACCGAGTGCTGACTCAGAGCAGAGAACAGGTACCCTCCGATTCCGATCTCCGTACTTCTTTTTTTAGTTTAACTTTTTAAAATTATTTGTTTTTTAGAGAGGGGGTAGGGAGAGAGAAAAACATTGATGTGTGAGAGAAACATGGGTGGGTTGCCTCTCGCACAGCCCCAAACAGGGACCTGGCGGAAACCCAGGCATGTGCCCTGACAGGGAATCGAACCAGCAACCTTTCAGTCTGTGTGACAACACCCATCCCACTGAGCCACACCAGTCAGTCAGGGCTGAGCTCCATCCTTCTATTATTACAACCTCAGTTGGTGAGCTTTGTTTTTATTCATATTACTCTTCTTGGCTAAGTGACACCACCTCAATCTCGCATTTCAGCCATTCTGGCTGGTGACTTAGTGGCCAGATCATTACCCCAAGAGTTTTCTTTTGTAACATCTGAGCTGCTGCCCCAGCCTGCCAAAGTCTTTTCCATTTTTCATTCTGTTACCCCAATAGGAGAAAGCTTTGCCAATACTATTTTTGGCTATTAATTTAGCAAAGTTTTGTTTCGTTTAAGAAACTGAGTTTGGCAGGAGAGTGAAATGTCAGTGAGCTACCCAGGGAAACTGTGGGGAAGAGACCTAGAAATACCGCTTCTAGGAATGGATTATGCAGAAATTCTTAGAGCTAGCAACACAGATTTGAATATTTAGATTTTTCCTCATTTCTTATAATTGCAAAAAAACATTACAAACACATTTACCATCCAACAGTATGGAAATGCTTAAACACATTTTGATATATTCATTCAATGATAGATTTTTGCCACCAATAAAAATTTATTTACAAGGACTTCAAGATAGAGGAAAATATGTAACATGTAATATATTGAATATATAATTCATATAAATTTAGCAGAAACATCAGGGTTGTCAATAATGTTTTGATTTTTCTTTTCTGTTTGTTTTTAATAGCAAATATACCAAATGTTACCTGTTTTTATCCCTAGGTCACGATATTTTGGTGATGTAATTTTTTTAACTTTTCTACGTATTTTTTCATTTTTAGAATGAGCATGTATTTCTTCTCTGAATTGTTTAAAAAAAAAAAAAAAAAGCTTGTTTCCGGACCATTCTCCGCTCTTGATCACTGATAAATTCTTTGCATTTTCACATCTGAGGAAATTTAATTCTTTTTTAAAAAAATATTTCATTTATTTTTAGAGAAAGGGGAAGAGAGGGAGAAAGGGAAAGATATATCAATCAGTTCCTTCCCTCACATCCCCAACCAGGGACTGGACCACAACCCAGGCATGTGCCCTGACGAGGAGTCGAACCAGTGACCTTTTGGTTCACAGGCCAGAGCTCAGTCCACCATATGACACTGGCCAGGGCTGGAACTTTTATTCTTTTAAACTGTCAGGGTTCCCTCTACTCTGTCCCCCTCATGCGTCTTTTACAGGGTGGAACGGTCCTGAAGGGGACATTTAGAGCATCCTGTTGAGTCACAGTGCTGCGCAGGGATGACCTGGGCAGGAGAGCTCTGACGTACCATGTCTGTGCCCTCCTGTCTGTCACGTGGGCACCATCTGAGCCTGAGAGATCTGCTGAGTTGTGGAAGGCCTGACAGGAAGCTCTCTCGAATGCCAGGCCTCCGCTTCAGAGACCTCCCTCTCCAGTAAACTCATTGCCTGCTGTGTGACTCAGCTACCAGCCTAACGACTGGAGAGGGAGCATGGCTGCCCCACACGTGAAGGCCAAAGGTGACCTCTCTTACAAAGTCCAAGGCGACCTCAGTCACTGACTGAGTGATCTTGCTATTCCATTCCAGCGCCCTAACTCCCGCTCGACCCCAGGAAAGGCAGAGCCCCAGGTATATCTGCTCTCTGGGACCTCGCTGTGTGGCCGGAGCCTGCCCTGTACCTCCCCTCCCCCCGACCATGAGTAATAAACCTTTCAAAGTCCCCTGATGGCTGTTGCTGAGGTCTGTCTTGCAAGCATAATGAGAACAATGAGGGGCAGCCCAGCCACAGTACGGGCTCCGGCTGCCGGGGAAATGTCTGTGGGGGCTGCCGCAGGCAGTGGGTCCAGGTGAGTGACCCTGGCATTCCCAGCCAGTAGCATCACCCTCCATAGGTTGGGACAACTAGAACTCCTCTGTCATTGGCATCCTGTGCCTGTAGCTGCACCTTCTCATTTTCTGAGTTCAACCCGTGAGTGGCAGAAAGAACATCACCTGTACTCAGACCTGGTGGGGCTCGAAGCTGCATCACAGGCCAGCTCTAGGCCCCTCTGCCCTGGGACGGAACCTGACATCATGGAGATTTAGGTGAAAGGATGTCACCAGAGAGCTGAGCTTTGCCTCGGTTTCCCAACCACTATTACTCTACTTCTGTACAGAGATTGGCCCTTGGGGCCCCAGCCTCTTTGACTGCTGTCCTGAACCCATTCAGGTATTGCCAGGTGTCCTTCACCCCGTCACCTCTCACTCCCTACCTGGGCCGCTCCAGATCACCCAGAGCCAATAGGGCCAGCACCCGGAGGTCCTCCATGCCTGTGCTCCCTGCCAGACTGGACCACCTTGTTGCCATCACTTTGCAGCCTTTATCCTTCTCATCCATGTTGCTCCTTCTTCCCCACCTGCCAATGAAATCGGGGACCCAGGACATCTGCCCTGGCCCAAGCTCCCCATACCTCTGTGAATGTTAAGTATTGTGGGCACACCTGGCTGTGGGAGAACTGGGGGAGGGGGAGGAGCCCCTCTGAAAATGTTTTTTTATTATAAAAGCAGAAAGTAAAAATTATAATTTTGTCACTTAGGAATAATAACCTTTACTGCCTCATGTCTGACATTTTCTTCTAGTCTTTTCTGTTGCTCTGTCGTTTTTATAGCAATAGAAACTGTAGAGTAGATTTTTATAGCAGTTGGAACTATTTAAATACTGTGGACTGAAATGGTACTCCTCTCCCTGCCGGCATACCCCTGTTTGACTCCCAGTGCTTAAGGTAGGTAAGTCCGGGTGAGGGTGGGGGGAGGCGCCCCGGTTACCCCCATGCTACCAGTGGCACTTCCTTAGTGTCGACCAGCTGGCCCACGGCCTCCCTGCAGGTGGGCCTCCGGTACCAGCCTTCGTCGCCTTTCATAGACGAGGAAACCTAATATTCAAAGACTCTTTGTGGCTTGCCCAACAGGACAGGGTGACAAGAGGCGGGGCCAGCACTGACGTCATGCCTTCCGAGAGCACTTTTCCGTGTCCCCGTTGTCAGCACCGGGTCCACGGATCGGTCAGCCATCCCCTCGGGGTCCGATTTCCAGTGCGGCAGAGCGGTGGCCGGGGAGGGAGCCAGAGACCCGGGCGGCCGCGTAGGCGGCTCTCGCTGAGCCTCTGCGGGGCTTTCTGCAGGAGCTCGAGGGGCGAGCCTGTGTCCCCACAGGCGATCGCTTTCGTGTGCCTTCCCGGGGGGCCACTGATCAGAGGGGCGGCCCTGGGCCCGCCCGGGGGAGCAGGTCTGCCCTTCTCCGGACTCTGCGTGCAGGGAGGGGAGCGGGTGGGGAGAGGGGGCCTGAGCGGCCAACAGGTGCAGGAGTCCCCGGGCCCGCCACGCGGCAGAGGCCGACACAGGCCCCTTCAGGTGCCCGCCAGTGTCCTCTCAGCCCCTCGCAGACCTTCTCCTTGGTTTCTAGGGGCTGTTCATTCTCTTTTTTCCGAAAAGAAGGAAGAAGTACCCTGAACTGCACTGCTCTCGGCGCCTACCCTCCGAGAGCTCTGCGTGTCGCACGGGAATCTCTGCGCAGAGGCCCTTACGGGACGCGCGACGGGCATCTCAGGATGCGCGAGCGACGTCGTGCTGTGAAGGAGGTGGCCGGGTCCCCGCAGCGCTCTGGGGCCTGGGCCGGGGTAGAGCTGGGGCCGGCGCCAGCCCCAGCAACCCCTGCAGACGCAGGGGCAGCGATGGGGAGAAAGGGGAAACGAAGTCCCTGCAGGGCTGATGAGCGTCATTCTGCCGCGAAGTCCTTTCTTGTCCTACCCGCAAAACATCCCGACTCTGCGGGTCACCCCATGTAAATAGACAACCGAGTCTATCCTCGGTGCCCACGAGCCTAAAGGCAGAGATCGGGCGAGTGGGGGCCCGTGAAGGCTCACCGCGCTAAGGTACGGACGCGTGAAAACGGGCGCAGCACTGAAACAAGTGTCACGGCGGTCAGGCGACAATACTTCCTTTGTGCAGGGAGGGACATGAGCTTCTGCCCCAACTCAGAGATTGCCACTGTCCCTCACAGCTGGCGGCTCACTTTCTGGACAGGCCACTTAAAGGGAAGCTGCATGAAATCGGATTTTAAGGGGCAATTTTTCTCCCTCTCTGGAAATCAGTATTTCCCTTAAACATAAATATTTAGATGTACATCATCTATTAATGCTCTAGCGTTAGAATGACTTGCTTTTCTTTCTTCTTTTGAAAAAAATGATGACAATAAAGAAAATCTGCTCTTTTTCAATATCCTTGTGTGATAAAAAGTCCCCCATATTGGTTTTTAATTTTTTAAAAATTTTATAAGAATTTTATTTATTTATTTTTAAAGAGAGGGGAAGGGAAGGAGAAGGAGAGGGAGAGAAACATCAATGTGTGGTTGCCTCTCACACATCCTGTACTGGGGACCCGGCTGCAACCCAGGCACGTGCCCTGACTGGGAATCAGACCTACGACCCTTTGGTTTGCAGGCCGACATTCAATCCACTGAGTCACACCAGCCAGGACTGGTTTCTAATTTTTATCATTCTAATATTTTTAAATAGCAGATGTAACTGCCTTTTTCTCTTACAGGAAATCAACCCCCTCCAAAAAAAAAAAAAAAAAACTTGGACAAGCAGCAACTCCCCCTGTGATGGAACTGGGCGGTAGAATGAAATGGTTGTCTCAAGTGACCGCCGCTGCAGTATTTGGGGGGAATGCTGCCAAATACCCTGCCAGTCAAACACGGGTGCAGAGAGGTGGTCAGCAAGATGGGTATGGGTGTCAGCAGAGCCAGCTTTGGGGCCTCTGAGGAGCTGAGAATGTGACCTGGGAGAGGGTTCACTCGGACCCCACTACACACAGCCAACAGTCGGGTGCTGAGCCAGGGTGGAGGGCGGAGTCTCCACACTGCAGGAGGGATCTCCAGCGGCGTGTCTGCTGGCTGCAGGGAAACACAGCCTGGACCAGCCCCCTACCCACATAACCTTGAGTGTTAAGAAACTGCCCGGTGACCCAGGGAGAAGATGTGCAGGTTCTGTGTGTCAGACGTCACTTGCTGGGTAACAAACCACCCCGAACACAGTCCCTTAAAAGAACAAGTATTTTAGCTGCTAAAGATCCTGAGGGTCAACTAAAGATCCTGGGGGTCAACTAAAGATCCTGGGGGTCAGCTAAAGATCCTGGGGGTCAGCAGTCTGCACTGGGTTCAGTTGGACCGTTTTTTCAGGTGGTCTCGCCTGGGGTCACTCCTGCCTGCTTGGCTGGGGCTCGTCCCAGAAGCCTGTGCTCCCGTGTCTGGCGGTTAGAGCTGGAGAAAGAAATCCGGCCTGTCTCAAACTTTCTCCGTACCAATGTGCAGGACCAGATGTCAGTGGAGCAGTGCACTCCAAGTTTTCAGAGGAAAAAAATGACCCCCCCCCCAAAAAATAGGGCTACAGAAAAATAGTTTTAAATGTATAAGAATTGAGGGAGTATTGCTTCCACATGCTGTCTTTGAATGAACCACTAAAAGGTAAAGTTTAGCCAATTGCTAGGGACTGAATTGTGTCCACCCCTCTTAAATGTTCACAGCTTGGAGTCCCAGTCTCTAGGGCCTTGGAATGTGACTGTTGCATGGAAACAGGGTCTTTAAAGAGGTGACCGAATTAAAATGAGGTCGTTGGTGTGGCCCTAATTCAGTATGACCAGCATCCTTCCTTATGAGGAGAGGAAATGTGGACACAGACATGCACAGAGAGAAGACCACATGAGGACACAGGGAAGACAGCCATCTACAAGCCAAGGAGAGAGGCCTCAGAAGGAACCACCCCTGCAGACACCTGGATCTGGGACGTCTGTGCTCCAGGGCTGTGAGACAACACGTCTGTTGTTCAAGCCACCCAGTCTGTGGAACGTGGTGATGACAGCCCTCGCAAACTAACCCGCCAACCAAGAGCAGTGACTGAAACTAATGAGGAAAGAAACGGGATGAGCATTCAATTATTTCACCATCGGACTCAGTCTAACACTAACGTGGGTGATATGCCATGCACTGGCAGAGCATTTGTGAGTGTGTAAGTCCAGCTTTAAAAGACACGTGTCCAGTCCACCAAGGAAATGTTAGGTGGGTAAGCCCCCCGGTTTCTCAGAGCCACGCTCGGCTCCATGGTAACGAATGACTGTCAGAGTGGCCTTGGAGAATCCTAGACTTTGGGGGAAGAGCCTCAGGGACTATCAAGAGGACGAAGAGGTAAGTGTGTGGGTTCTGGGCCCTTTCCTCTTCACGAGCAGCCCCACGGGCTTCTCAGTGAGATTTCAGCGGGAGGGAGTTTCTGAGACTGAAGTGCCAGAACAGCAGTGAACTGGATCATCTCTGAGTTCTCTTCCAGGTCAAAAGCTGTTAGCGTTTTAATGTTCATTTCATCCCATTAACCTTTAAAACACGTGAGGACCTGATCATTTATATGGAATTTGGCTGAAACGGCCCACGCTCTCAGCGAAGGCTGCCCTTCCTCTCAGGATGGGCCTGCGTGGGAAGTGGGTGCCACCACCGAGCATGGTGAGCCAAGAGGCTGAACGGGGAGTGGATCTGGGCGCTGGATCCCTGGCTGTGGGGCAGCCTTGGAGGGAGAGCTCAGAGTGACAGGAAATAGGCTGCTTTGGAGGCATTTGTGTCAAAGCAAATCTTTGTGGTTGCTGCTCTTCTCCCTCCTTCTGAGCGAAGGGCTGAGGCCTCACCACCAGACCTCAGTGGACACAGGACTTCCCCTTAACACACAGACAGCAAACTGCTCCTGAAAGGCTGACCCAGACTTCTTCCTTCGAGAGTTTCGTGAAAGGCAGCATTCCTGCTTCATAGGCACCCTGCACGCTTCCCTGTCTAGGCTAAAGTCTTTTCTTTCCGGTCAGGACCTCAGGAAGGGCTTCGTCAGCATGTGGGTGCGTTTTCCAGCTGTGTGCTTGTGTGGGGCAAGGGAGGGGCAGATAGAGAGCGGGAGCTGGAATTGTCTTCTCCTGGGACTCAAGTTCTATCAGGCAGTGGTTTCCCTTCCAGGAAATGTCAGACAAGTTCATAGACCACCGCAGGCTTGCAAACAAATTGTTAATAAAGGGACTTCCAGCCAGGCTGGAGCAGGAAGGGGAAACCCTGGGGCCATTCTCCAAACAGAAACAGAAAAACAAGTGGTACTCAGAGGACAAGGAGGCTGAACATTAACCAGTTTGCCAGGGAGCCCAGAGGCCGCAGGAAATGGCCGGGGGCTCTGCAAAGCCTCTAGAGGCAGGCGAACATCAGGCTTTGGAGGGCAGCCAGGTGACCGATGTCAGGTTTACTGGGTTTCTAATGGCTCCTCTGAGACCCAGCAGCGTTGGACAAGAACGACTGGAGCAGACGGTTGCCTGACTGAGTTCCCACAGCACAACTTGGATGTGCTTTTCACGTGATTTAAGAGCCTTGGCATCTCTGAAAGAGGAGGCTGTGCAGCTGGCCCACAAAGCCCCTGAAGTTTAGGGTTTGGAAAATCCTCTGCCGAGAGAGTCACGGCAGCCCTGAGTCATGACTAGGGCCAGAGCTCACCCGCCTGTCACTAGGGTGGCGGGGTCCCTTCCAAATGGGTGGGAACAGGGGGCTCATTCCCTCCCTGAGGCTCCCTGCCATTTCCTGGGTAGCCTGAGCCCTAGCAGGGCTCCCAGAGGACACATCACTGTGACTGTTCACTGGGGAGCAAGAGGAGGACAGTTCTCAGGACGGTCCATGAAGGTCCCACACTTTGTCATGGAGGATTCAGTTCTAACAGACCCCGGAGGTTGATTCCGGTTTCAACTCCCAACAGAGCCAGAGACTTCCACTTGCCAGGGTTTTCTGGAACCTGTGCTCTTGCAATGCGCCAGTTTTGGTGACCAGGTTATTCTGCTCACTCCTTCCTCCTATTCAGAACATCACTCAGTGACTCATGTATGTCTTCATTCATTCAACAAATACTAAGTGGCCACTAGGTGTAAAACCACAGCAAGGGACACAACAACAGAGAAGACGTGGTCTGGTACTGTGCTAGGCACTGTTGTGACAAGACCATTAGGTCACTGACTTCATAGAGAGAAAGGGTGGAGGGGGAAATAGATGTTGTTTTCTTGTTTAAATTTCACACTCACATGGCCCCTGCTATGCACAGGGCACTGTTACAAATATTAACACATTACTACCTCCTCACAGTCCCATGAGGCAGGTAATATCCATATTCCCATTTTACAGATGAGGAAACTGAGGCACCAAGACAAAGCAACCTGCCCAAGATCACACAGCTGGGAAGGGCTTAACTCTGGGTAGTCTGGCTCTAACGCCCATGCCCGTGAGCGTTATACCAGGCTGCCTCTTGAGCAGATAAATGCAGATTGATAGACGATACTGGAATGAAGTGTGTTCTCAGTGCTCAGAAAGACAGAGGAGATTTTTCACATAGGTTTGGCGTCAGGGTGCACGTCTCTGAGAAGGCCACAGAAAGGAGGGAGTCTGCTCCTGCAAGGAGAATTTGTGAAAGCAAATGCCCTCGGTGAGGAAAGTCTTGGTGACAATTCACAGCCCTCAGAAGGAGATGCTGTCACCAGGAGGTGGTGAGCAGCAGAGGGGACTGTGGGGAGAGGTGAGGTTGGTAAGTAGGCAAAGTCAGGCCATATACTGGTTCCTTTGGGGGATCTTGAGGTAAAGTGGGAAAAGCGGATCTATCTTTAAGGAACCAGGCGTATGAAATAGAATGACCACGTAGGGAAGCTGCACATTTTTATTTTGAAAAGGGCCCCATTGCACGTTGCACATGTCCTTGATCGCCTCAAGCACCCTGTAAGGAATCGGCCCCTTTATGCCACCACCCTACTCCATACCTTCCTAACACCCATTGCTTCCCCTTTGTCTCTTCCAGCAGAGCCTCAGTGATGCTCTGGGAAGCCACATGTCCAGCCTGTGTGAACACTCCTGTCCTAGCCCACCCCATGGCAGGGACGACCATGCATGCCGTCTTGGCCACTGAGACATCCATGGGAACTCACTGGGGGCTCTGGGAAACTTTTTGGTTTTCCCCATGAGAGGAAAATGCAGCACTTGGCTGGGTGATAAAGAGTTATAGTTAGTGGCACTGATGGCAGGCAGGTACCAGGACCCTCCCTGTACTCTCCAGCCTCTTTGTCTACGTGATCATTGTTGACCTTGGGTCTATAATCAGGGTAGAAGGGCAGAACAGCACAACAGAAAGCAGCCCCTCAACGGGCTCCAGGCCATTCCTTCACAAGGGCCTCATTCCTAATAGAGAACTGGAGAGGTCAGAAAGTTCACCCTCTGCCTTCTGCAGGATGCCCACCTAAACAATTCACACTGCTTGACAAACGACTCCCAGGAAGCTCGAGGGCATGTTCCCACAGCAGCCAGGTGTGCTCAGATTAGTAGCAATTATGTCTGGAGAGAGAACCCAGCTTGAAAGAACTATGGGTATGACTTTTGGCACATGGAATGAAATGAAATCAAATATAAAAAATCCTATTCAATCCAAAATCCACAAAGGTTTTTAGCCTATTGGCAAAAGTCCTTATAGCCTGGACTAGCGAGAGACAGATGACTTGAAAGGTGAGGAGAGTTTGGGGCCCCAACTTTCTGCAAGAAGGAAGCAGGCAGTGAAGGCTGCTCAGCCCCGAAACCTGACGCACTTGCCCTCTTCAGAAATGTGCCAGGGAATGATGAGAAAGGAATTTCTCTCAAAGATCAGGGTCAAGAGCCATGAGGAAAAAATAGAGTTGGGAACTCCTCCCAGAGAGCGGAGCTGGGGTCTGAACAAGGAACTTTACCCATGTCCAGAGTGGGGAGACCTGGCAACATTTGCCCGGGGGATTTCAGAATTGCTATGGGTCAATACCTGCTACGTGCCTCACGCTCTTCCTCTGTGTGAATGGGAATATTTGTTCCGATTATCCTTCACCCTTAATCTTTGAAATATGTAAGGTAGTTAACAAACCTTTTTTGTTCATAGATCTCTACTACTTGAGGGACTCCTTGTGGTAGGCAGAATTTTAAAGATGCCCCTCCAAGACTTCTGTCCCCTGGTTGTTCAATGAAATACTAATCTAGTTACTGCTGTCAATGGTCTTTACAAGATGTGATTAGGATTATAGCTGGCCTTACTATGGGGACACTGTCTTGAATTATGTGGGTGCACCCAGTCTAATCACGTGAGCCATTAAGAGCTGAGGACTTTCTCCTGTGAGAACAGAGATGAGGGAAGAGGGGAGGTCAGAGAGGTTCAATGCACTGCTGGCTTCCGAGGTGGAGGTGGCCAAGGAAGGTGGGCAAATTCTAGAAGCTGAGAATGCTCCCTAGCCAACAGCCAACAAGGAAACAGGGAGCTCCATCGTGCAACTGAATGGAATTTGATTCTTCCATCAATTGAAGGATCTTGGAAATAGATTCATCTCCAGAGCTTCCAGAAAGGAATGCATCCCTGCCAATGCCTTGATTTCAGCCTGGTGAGACTCTAAGCAGAAGACCCTTTGAGCCATGCTGTATCCAGAGGTCTGAGAAACAGATCTGTAAGATAACAAGTTAATATTGTTTTACATGATAAACTTTGTGGTACTTTGTTATGGCAGCAATAGAAAACCAATACACTTCCCGTCCCATAAATGACCCTCAAGAAAGAGCCTCCGGGTCTAGTGGCTTACCTCTTTCACTTAAAACTCATCAGAGCTACAAGATTCAGATGAAGAAAGACGAGCTTACAGCTCTAGCCCTAATGACAATGATGAGAGAAATCTCAGAAACACTGAATAAGTCACAATTCTGATCTTGGTCCCTGAAATAAAGCCTTCTACTGCTATCATCTAAGAACTGTGAAATCTCCACAGTTGATGAGGTGGAATGAAGGTAAAATACATTAGTAGAAGGAATTGTGTCCAACCCTCAGGTGCAGATCTATGTATTTTGGGGGACTGAAGAGCAGAGTTTAAGGCAGGTTTCTTGAATTATGTGAGGCCTGGATAGTGAAAGAGCACCATGTTAATATTTCTTGGCTTCTGTTTCCCCATCTTGGAAACACAGATGAAATTATCACCACCGCAGATTACATGTCTTACTAGGGAGGATCAACCAAGTGATATTTACCCAACTTGAGTCATCCAAGTACAAATTTTGCAATTTTTACTGTATATGCATGCTACCTATTCTACTATTTACCTAGTATTTTCCTTTAACTAACACACTTCAGACTTTTTACAATAAAATAATCACATAGCTATTAAAAATTTTAGATCTTCACCTCTGTAATTCCTAGTATCATCTCGCATACTGCTGTTTGAGAAATTAGAAGTTAAGATCATCCACGCACAGTAAATAGTAGAAGAGCCTTTACAAATGTGAGATTGAGTTCTATACAGGAGCAGGCACAAGTAGCTGCACAGGTGTAATACAAATAGATAATGCAATAATTAATAAATAATAATAAGAGAATAATCTCTTGATCTCTTGATTTTATGTACTCACAACTGTAAACTTACTTTTACACACTCCTGTATTTTCAAGCATCATTCATGAATTTCATTTGTGGTTAACAACTGTAAAAAAACCTTCCAGGGCCAGATATGTATGTTCACAATGTCCTGGTCCCCAGGGTCTGCACATGCACTTGTTCACAGGTGGTCCACCAGTGTGACAGGCCAGGCAATTCGATGAGAGAGAGGAGAACTCCTCTCTGGTTTTCGGAGTCTCTGTGTCACCCCAGCTCCGCCATTCTGCTAATACTGGGGTCACGTGTCCTGACCCTTCCATTGGCTGAGGCAGGGTGGGCAGGCACAGGGCCAGCGGGAAGATGAACCTCTTTCTCAGGTAGAGTGCTGGCAGCCGAGACCTCAGAGTAGAAACGGCGCCCACACGCAGACAGGCAGCCTGAAACAGGCCCATGCAGCATCGTCGCCCTAGCAAGAAACAAGAGCAGAACAGGAACCCCACGCTCCCTAGGGACGCGCAGGAGGGGCTGAGAAAACCCCAAGGAGCCTGGCACTCAGAATCTGTGTGGACGGCCACCCAACATTGGATGGGAGTGAGAACAGCTGAGCCGAGACTGTGGAAAAATGTAGGTGAGCCACCTGGACCTTAGATAGGGGAGTGAGCAGAGGAAATCTGCAATGACAGACAGTACGTCTCTGCTACCAAAGGATTAAGGATTAAAAAAATAAGGCCCGGGACAGCAGAAGAGTTGACTGTCTTGCACACCTGAATCTGACCACTGAGGCTTGTATGCACGACAATTACAGAGGACGAGCGGCCCCTTGCTGAGAACTGGCCACGCGCCAGATGCCGCACAGGAGCTGTCTCATCTGGTCTTCTCAACACCTCGGTTACGTTGGTATTACTTGCCTACTTTATGGATGAGCAAACAGGATCTTAGAGATGTTATATAACCCAGCCAAGATCTCCCCGTTAGTGAGGGGTGGGGCCGGGACATCTGGTCCAAAGCCCAGACTCTCAATTAATTAATTAGTTAATTCATGTTCAAGGGGAAACACAACTTGTTATTAGCTTCAGAGGGTCTATTAGTTGAGATTGGAATGCCCGTAAAGATTTGCGATTATGCAAGCTTTTTTTATGTCTACCACACATACAGGAAAGTGCACATGAGTGTACAACTATAAATGCTCACACACTGAACACACCCATGTAACCAGCACCTGGAACAAGAAAAGAACATGAGCAGCCCCTCAGAAGTCCCGCGCTGCCACCCTCGCAGCTGTGGCTCACCCAAGGCCAGTCATACTCCAGAACCCAGCACTCTGTGCGCCACAGGATCAGGGGTCAGCTCTCGCAGATGTTGCCGTGGTGCATCTGGTTCACGAGACCAGCAGTTCTCACTTCTCTTTTCATCACAGAGAAGAAACCAAAGCTTTACGTGTTCAACGTCTCAGCTTTCCTCTGTCTGCCCATGTCTGAGGTCCATTCAACTTGGCAAACATTTACTCAGCTATAAGCTGGGCACTTGGTGTTCGCTGAGCAATGAATTAGAGAAATAAATGAGATGATCGTGTCCCTGCTTCCTAAAATAGAGAAGGAATGTAGTTGGGCACCTGTGTCCTGTTAGACCTCTCTGAAAACTGCAAAGTACTAAATACGTGCAAGGTGGCATTCTGGATTTTTTACGGCTGGCATTGCAGGTGCCTGGATGGGCACCATTGGTTCTTAGGGTGTCTGGACTGAGTGCTTTCTGCAAGGATCCCCTAGGTCATCAGAGTGATGCTGGATTAGAGAAGAGGATCAGAGCTAGTTTGGATTACTCCTTTTGGAGCATATTTTCCAAGGCAATTGATGATAAATTACTAAAGTGAAAATTGGCCTTTGTGTTTTCCAAAAGTTCCTGGGTTATCAGGTAAATGTCCCAGGGGCAGGAAACAGGCCTGGATATAGCCACCTGTCTGTCTGATCACTTGTTTCCTGAGGGTTTCTGTCACTGAGCTCCAGAATTCTCTAGTCAGAACACTGCAGAGAGCACTGGCTGGTGTGGCTCAGTGGATTGAGTTGCAGCCTGAGAACCAAAGGGTCACTGGTTTGATTCCCAGTCAGGGTACATGCCTGGATTGTGAGCCAGGTCCTCAGTAGGGGTTGTGCGAGAGGCAGCCACACACTTGATGTTTCCCTCTCTCCCTCCTTTCCCCTAATGTAGACTTAACAGACAAACACAGACCTTCACCTCCATGTTCACACTTAAGGAGAGTCTCTTCCATTCTTCATTCCAATTGCACTGAAATCTTTTCTTATAGATGTGTGCAGACAGCTGTTAGAGGAAGGACATAAATAACTTACCTGTGTAAGATAAATTACATAGGGAAAGTACAAATAAAAATATTTCATTTTAATAGCAGTGGAATAAAGGCCAGTTAACCGGAGTTGCCGTTTTTCGCACGTCAAGACTCAAATGTTCTGCTAGCCCTCCGTGTTGATGAGGGGGTGTCACAGGGCAGTCACATGACTTGCCAAAGAACTTGGACATTGGCACAATCTTGAAGAACTTTCAGCAAGCATTTCCTATTTTGTTATACGCCACCTTGCTGCGCTGTCTTGTCATTTGTGTCTTCGTATTTGTTTTGTACCAACTCCACCCTCTGTCGGCTTATTTATTTCCCCCCAGAGCATGTACATACGTCTATATGTCCATCCTTAACTGAAAATATAAAAATACATAACATTTCTCATGTACTTTTACCAAAACAGCTGCTATCATCAGCGTTATCATGTTTGAATTTTGAAATTCATTGTAAGTGTGGAGAAGTTTAGTTAATGAATTCCTTAATTAATTAAAGGGGTGCTGCTGTCCTCAGCTCAGCAGCAGCCCTTGCGCACTGTCTGTCGGAGGCTTCTCTCCTGAGGAGCCTCACCTCCCACGCCGGAAGCAGAGACAGACAGAGCGGCACAGCCAGGTTGTGGGGAGGCTCTGCAGGCAAGTGCTGGGGCTCTCCCAGGCTTAGTCACATGGAGAAGTGATGGGAAATGTTTGGTGTTAGAAAGAGTGAGTGGGTGACTCTGTGCTGATTAAAATAAGGGGGTGCAATATAAAAGACATGGAAAAAGACTTTGAATGGGGTCTGCACTAGCAAAGAATGGTGCTGTTTTCCCCTCAACGTTGGGCAAGCTGAGGGGCAGAATGCCTCCACCCTCTCGATAAAGTTAATGTCCGCCACTAGGTGGCAGTCACACGCCTTAGATGGCTAAGGACATCTCAGAACAGAGTAACTGGTGTTATCCCTGTGCCTAAGTCTTGCTAATACCAGCAGATTGTAAAGTCGAACTCTGCTTTGGATACATTTTAATATGCCATGCCATTTGTCAGTTCTTACTACAATGGGTCCAAATCGTGGCCCCAAACAGTCACTGGTGTTGAAGTCACAGATGTGTGGTTTTCTCCCACTGTTTGGGAATTGACACTTTGAGTTTGCTCCTCGGGAACTTGACACCACTTCCGCCTTAGAAGTGGTTAGGGGCAAAGTCTCAGGCAAGTATTTCCTACATACACACAAGTAAAGCAGAGGCCTTGGGTCTGAAACAAGTGTCCATTTGGGACTGGTTTTGCTTTAGTTTTCTCGTCTGGCAGGGTTAAACAAAGCTTTCCGACACCTTCCTTTCCGAGCAAGGTTGACATTGAACAAACCATGCTGGGTCACAAAGCTATCAGATGCTCATATGTTTGGACAGATTCTTCTCCTGTAGGTTCTCATTCTACTTCACACGCATTTATTAACACTCTGGAGAGTGCCTAGCAAGACATACAGGAAGCATGATCCCTCTACAGAAGATTTGTTCTTAAGACAAAGCGCACTATGCCTGTGGTGTTTACATACATGCACACAACTAAAAACAACCAGATGTCACGGTGCCAGCATTGGTCTAGACCTTCTCAGACACTTGTTGGAGTGACTTGTGCCAGTGCTTCTCACTGAGAAAGACATCCGGTGGACACGCTCAGGGTCAGACGGACGCTTCAAAGGAGTCCACCTTCAGCCCCCAGGGTCCCTCCCATAACTTCCTGCAGGACCTGCTGCCTGGCTAGAGAGAGGGTTGAGAAGCTCCGAATAGCTGCTCTCACGTGGGGAACTGGATGTTTTGAGGTTCATTTTGTGGGAAGAAGTTGCTCTGAGACCTAGCACATGATACCCAGCGCTGTTTTCTGTGACTGAGCCTGCAGCAAGGCCAGTGAACTGAGCGCCTAAAGACCCCAGGAGCTTTCATCCCAACAGAGGTCTCTAACTCTGGCCCAGCCGTCATCAGATTGTGGTGTCAGAAGTCACCACATCTGGTGACTGTGCAAAAACATCCATTTCAGCGTCCACATGGCATAAAAAAGCCCCCAGTTTTACGGTGTTGACCTCCCCAAATGAAGAATGGCTTCCAGCCGCCAAACAGTAAGTTGTCCTGAAGCTACATGTAAACATGAGTTATTTATGAATATATTGATTGCAGACACATGACCGCTGAGTCCTGAGTGCCGCTGAAGTCACAATAACGTCAACTCTGGAGGACGTTTTAGCAATGCCTGTGTCCAAAGGGGAAGCCAGTTTTCAGAGGATAGTAATCAATTTAAGTCAATATTTAGTAGGAAACCTTAGGAGCCAAGACCTTTAAAGCTGGACCCTCCTCACGCAGAGAACTCTCATTCTGGACTAGAAACAGCTCATTACAGAAGACAAAGTCCACATGGATGACAGCCTCACCCTTCTGGTAGAACATTGCCCTGTGTCCTTCACTGCCCGCTCCTTGTTCTCCATCAGAAGCTTATCTGTACTTTCTACCCCTTTGTGTACTTGGTCTTAAGTCCTGGTTAGCATCAGAAATGAATCATCTAATTTCAAAATCATTTCAGTTTGTATTATATAGAGATATGTTTGGGTACGTACACATATGATCATCTTCACATATCTAACATGTATATTCACATCATGCATATATGCATGCATGTGTACCAGAAGACCTGGCCTTTTTTACTTAAAACTAAGAACACGTTATGACTGAATGTGTGTGTGCCCCCAAATTCCTATGTCAATGTTCTAACCCTCATGTGACGGTATGAGGAAGTGAGGCCTTTGGGAGGTTAATTGTATTTATTTTTTAATTATATTTTATTGATTATGCTATTACAGTTTTCTCAATTTCCCCCTTT
This sequence comes from Macrotus californicus, assembly GCA_007922815.1. Classification (NCBI taxonomy): domain Eukaryota; kingdom Metazoa; phylum Chordata; class Mammalia; order Chiroptera; family Phyllostomidae; genus Macrotus; species Macrotus californicus. Next base: position 44,155 of record VMDR010000467.1, on the reverse strand, counting down.
TTATTCCCCCTTCACCCTGCACCCCCCCCAACCCTCCAGCATCCCCCTTAGTTCATGCCCATGGATTGTACATATAAGTTCTTTGAGTTCTCTGTTTCTTATACCATTTTTGACCTCTCCCTGTCTGTTTAATGCCTATCAACTATGCTTCTTCTTCCCTGTACCTTTCCCCCTCTATTCCTCTCCTCCCCCTCCCCACTGAAAACCCTCCATGTGATGTCCATTTCACTAATTCTGTTCCTGTTCTAGTTGTTTGCTTAGTTTTTGTTTTTGTTGTTTCTCTTTTTTATTTTTTTTAGGTTCATTTGTTGATAGTTGTGAGTTTGTTGTCATTTTACTGTTCATATTTTTTATCTTCCTTTTCTTAGATAAGTCCCTTTAACATTTCATATAATAGTAGCTTGGTGATGATGAACTCCTTTAACTTGACCTATCTGGAAAGCAATTTATCTACCTTTCCATTCTAAATGATAGCTTCGCTGGTGAGAATAATCTTGGATGTAGGTCCTTGCCTTCCATGACTTCAAATACTTCTTTCCAGCCCCTTCTTGCCTGCAAGGTATCTTTTGAGAAATCAGCTGATAGCCTTATGGACACTCCTTTGTAGGTAACTCTTTCCTTTCCACTTGCTGCTTTTAAGATTCTCTCTTTGTCTTTAATCTTGAGTAACTTAATGATGATGAAGACTCTTGGTGTGTCCTTTGGATCGAACTTCTTTGGGACTCTCTGCACCTCCTGGACTTCCTGGAAGTCTATTTCCTTCACCAGATTGGGGAAGTTTTCCTTCATTATTTGTTCAAATAAGTTTTCAGTGTCTTGCTGTTGTGCTTCTCCTTCTGGCACCCCTATGATTCGGATATTGGAATGTTTCAGGTTGTGCCAGAGGTTTGTAAGACTCTCTTCATTTCTTTTGAATTCTTGTTTCTTAATTCTTTTCCGGTTGGATGTTTATTTCTTCCTTTTGCTCCAAATTGTTGACTTGAGTCCTGGTTTCCTTCCTGTCACTGTTGGATCCCTGAATATATTGCTTTATTTCATTTTGTATATTTTTCATTTGTTCTTTCACTTTTCAACCAAGCTCAATCAGTTCTGTGAGCATTTTGATTACCAGGGCTTTAAATTCTCCATCAGATAGGTTGGCGATCTCCTCATTGCTTAGCTCTCTTTGTGAGGTTTTGCTCTAATCTTTCATTTTGGCCCTATTTCTTTTTTCAGGGCCCTTATTAACTTGTAAGGGGGCAGGGCCTTAGATATTCACTGGGGCAGGGCAACCCTCCTGGCTGTGCTGTGGTGCTGCCTGTGGGGGAGGGGCTAGAGAGGGAACAGTGTGGCTCGCCTGCTCATCTCTGACACACTTTTCAACGACTCACATGAGACTGGGAGTTTCTCCCACCTCGGCAACTGCATAGTCCACAGCCATCTCTAAGCCTCAGTTTCCCCTTAGGTCAGCACCTCCCTCGAAGCCCACCCCACCCCATGGTCCACCGCCTCACTAGGGGTTTCTCTCTGTCCGATGCCTTATTGGTCTGGTTGTTCTGTTTGGCTGTTTCTTTAATTCCATGGTTGTCAGAGTTCCATGCAATTTGATTTTCTGGTACTTCTGGTTGTTTATTGATTTTAGATTGGTTATTATCCTCCTTTTGGTTGTACGAGGAAGCGAAGGGTTTCTACCTATGGCTCCATCTTGATTGGAACTCAGGTTAATTATATTTAGATGAGATAATGAAGATGAAGCCCCCAGGATGGGATTAGAGCCTCTAAAGAATAGAAAGAGACACCAGAGCCCCCTCTCCCCTCCATGTGAGGACAGAGGGAGAAAGCAGCCCCCTGCAAGCCAGGAAGAAGGCCCCGTCGAAAACTGAATCTGCTGGCACTTTGATCTTGGACTTCCAGCCTTCAGACCTGTGGGAAACGGCTGTTGTTTAAGCCACCCAGGCTATGATGTTTTGTTACAGCAGCCCATACTGATTGAAATATAATACATTAATATATATATAAAGAGGATATAGGATGGAAGACCATATGTCTACATGTAGCGATCACACAGTTGTGAAATTGCTTCCTCAGCTAATACCTCTTCCTTTCTTTTTACTTGTGTGTTCTAAGTTTGCTGCAATAATCAAATAGACTTCTATAGACAGCAAAAACATAATGCAATGGTTTTTGGAAAAATATATCCACTGTTATAATAAAGTAGTCTGTTCCAATAAAAACAGGAAAGATGCAAATCGGTCTCAGAACCTGAGAGCCAAGATGACACTTCGGTCTTTGCAATGTCGCCTGAGAGTGTGTTCTGATCTTCAGCAGAGGCACTAACAGGTGCCTGACCCCATTCAGGGCTGTTGAGGAGGCAGATGGGAAGGTTACATGAAAGCAATTGGTAATCAGCACCTACATAGGAATGTGCTGACTGATTCAGTGACGTTTGCATTTGGATTGAGCTGGCTGCGCACCTCCCCTTCCTCCCCCTCCAGCAGCTCGGATAGGGCATGACCTTCCTGGGGAACTCCCCGAAGCCCCTGCCCCAGGGCTATGGACAGAAATGGTCACTCAGAGCTGCTAACACCAGGACTACAAGAGCCCCAGGCTTCATTTGGAGAGTTAGGGCCAAGGTGTGTTTTGTCGGATAAGTGTGTCCCAAATACAGCCCTGGATATACTTTTATTTTAAAAAGTTGTTTATTATTTATCTGATATTCAAATTTAACTGGCTGTCACGAATTTTTGTTTGTTAACTCACTGACCATAATGGGAATGTTCACCCTCCCCCATTAGTCTGGCTGGTCGGTTGGTTTGTACTCATTAAACTCAGCTGGTTTAGTGGCAGTTTGGGTTTTACAAACACACACTGAGCCCTTCAGACAAGGCCTCACAGTAAGTAAACCTGGCAGACAATAGACAAGGACAGGCCACCTCAAAAGCATGGGTGGGTGGCACAGGTGGCCGTGGGGGCTCCCACCAGCCTTCTCTCAGGACACTGTAAGCTGCACAGACCTGTAAGGGTGACTATTAGGCCGCATCTTGTCCTTCATTTGGCCTGGTCATCGTACAAAATGAGCATCTGCAGCAGGCAATGAGCTCACCTCCCGGTAGACTGGACCCATTGTTCAGCCCCCATGAAACTGCCAGGGGCTAGGAGGGATTGGGAAATAAGAAAGGGCAGCCCAGTGTGAGGTCAAGACTGGGCCGCAGCTGGCTTTGCACAAAGACTGTCTTGTCTCTGAACGATGGGAGGGTTGATGGGAAGAGGGAAAGACAACCTTCCCTGTGTAGGAGAAGCAAATGGCCAGCCAGGTGCCAGAGCTTTAGGCTGAGTATGAATGAAGGGCGTGACCTCGTGCCCTTTTGAAAGCAGCCCAATGCCCCCAATCCCTACTGCTGGCCTCACTCTCAGGACACCTAAGCACTTGAACTTGATTCCAGGATTCTCCTACCAAACAAATGCATTCTAAAGGGTTCCCGTATCTGACAAATTATTCACCAATAGTCAACCAACAGAAGACAGGGCTAAGGGTAAAGGAAGAGCCACAGACTAGAGATCAGGAGCCCTGGCTGTGCGACCTCAGTCAGATCACTTCACCCTCTAACCTCAGTTCCCTCGTTTGTCAGCAAAGAGGTGGGACTCAGGGGCCCACCACCGAGGCATTTCCAACTCTGGCGCTGATAAGTGAGAGAGATGCAGCGTCAGTGAGCTTTGGTAAGGAAAAGGATTTTGTGACAGCGTAGAAATTGAAAGCTCAGTTCAAGTCTCAAGATTCACTTTAGAGTGGGGCCTTATGGTGACAGGAATGGGGCTCTATGTGACAGGGGTGCAGTGAGATCACTGAGGAGTAACGAGGGAAGTGGGGCTAAGAGAGCCCAGGCCTCTGAGACTCACCACCGGAAGCTCTTCATTGAACTCCTGGCAGGGCTCAGCTCTTAATGACGAGGCCACGTGTACCACATGGGAGGAAGTGGTGGCAAACTCCACAGTCAACCAGTGTGTCCTTTCTCTGGGCAGGCAGAGTCTCAGATACCAGGGCGTACTTTACAAATGGCTGCCGGTCTGAGCTGTTTCCTTCACTCATTACCAATTCAACAAGTATTTGGTGAGCATCTATTCCACACCTGGAGTGTCCTACACTCTGATGGCAAAGTACTGAAAGCCCTTTCCCCTCTCCCAGCAGAATAAGTGGGAGCAATCTACACAGCACAGCTGTCCCTCCAGGTGCTAATTGAGCAAAAACAGATAACGTGTTACTCGGGCATTTTATTCTGCCCCTTTCCCCATCTTCATTCAGCCACCTCATTTGAATCATCACCAGAGAAGCAAGGAATGTTCTCGGTTAAATTGTGTCCCCCTACCCCAAATCCATCTGTTGAAGTTCTAACCCCCAGTACCTCAGATTATGACCTTACTTGGAAATAAGGGCTTTGCAGATGTTCAAATTAGGACAAGGTCATTAAGGTGAGCCCTAATCCAACATGGCCGTGTCTTTATAAAAAGGGGAAATTCAGGCTCAGACACGCACACAGGAGAACGCCATGGAAAGATGAAGGTGGGGATTGGGGTGATGCAGCTACAAGCCAAAGAACATCAAAGAGCCTTAGCAGATTGCCAGAAGCTAGAAGGAGGGCAAGGGACAGATTCTACCTCACAACCCTCAGAAGGAACCAATCCTGCCGACACCTTGACGTTGAACTTCTAGCCTCCAGAACTGTGAGATGATGCATTTCTGTTTAAGTCACCTAGTTGTGGCAATTTGTTATGGCATCCCTGGAAACCAACACAGAAAGCCTTGTTCAAACTGAGCCATTCTCTTCACTCAGGTTGGCAGGGAAGAAGGGACGTGTGGGGAGTGGAGAGGGGGAAGGAATTGGGGTGTGAGTGGGTGTGTGTGTTTCATAGCCACCTGAGAATACCAGGCCTCTAACACACTCAGGTCTTAGTTCAAAGGCCCAGAGCTTGTAGAAGAGTAGGAGGCAGGGCCTGCGGATCTCCTAGGGCTAGTGACCTGGGGCCAGTCTGCTCATCAATGCTAGCCGACGCTGACCCCATATGTTCTCCACTGACTCTTCACAACTCTCCCCTTTCTCCTTGTGGGCTTGAAGTCTGACCTTGGACTTCCCCAACCCAGGCCACCGCCCCACTCCACCTTTAGCTTTCATTTTATATTCTCCTGACCTCCAGTGTCTGGCCCAGTGTCTTTGCCTTTGGCACCTTAGCCTTGATGCTCAGCTCGTGGAGGCTGTGCCCCAATGCAGACCAACGATAGGACGAGAATACTGAAGGCTGCCCAGGGCCCCTGGAGAGGAGGATGGTGAAGCAGGGGAGAGAGTTTGTGGTGTGAGGACCACAGTAAAGGACCATCACCGTGCACAGTTTGAGCCTCCCTAGCACTTTCACGTCTCTCACCTTCAGGCCAGACAACCGCCCTAAGAAACCATGGCAACAGGTGTCATTATCCTCTTTGTCCAATCTCCATGCTACCTGTGAAGAAACCTAAGCTCACGGAGGCTATGAAACCTGACCTAAATCATGCAGTCAATCAGTGAGCGAGCACCCCACTTTAAATACAGGTTCTTTCTACCCAACCAGGCTCACTCCCAACAAATCAGCACCCAGAAACTGGAGCAGGATGCAGAGTCAGGCTAAGATGATACCAGCAGAGACAGACCAAAACCATCACCGACTTGGCTCTTCTTCCTCGTCAAGTACAAACTGGCCAAATACCACATGCTCATAACCAACACCTTGCATTTAGGCAACACCTCCCGACTGACAGTGTTTTTATAAGCATGATCTCATTTGATCCTCACAAATAACCCTATAAGGTAGGCGGGGTAAACCTGGCTATCCTCATTTTACCGATGACACATCTCACTAAGCAAAGGAGGATTAAAATCACAGAGCCAGGGGTGGGGGAGGTGGGACTCCAACGCAGCGTTTCTCTGCAAGTCCTTCTACTGCCTAGGAATAGGTTCTGGTCCAGGAGTGGCAAATACCTGGCACACACACCGCCCTCTCTCTTCCCAGGGCAGACATTGTTCATCGACTACAGCACTGTGCCCGGACTGGGCTTCAGGCTCCTCCTCAACACAATTCTCCAGGTAGCCATTGTCAGCCAGAGCAGGCAAGGGAGATGAAGGCTGTTTGCCAGGGTGTTCTGAGCGCTGCTTACAACTGGCTCAAGACACAGAAGAGCGAGTGCAAAGTACAAGAATTCATGTGACTAGCAAGCTGGTTCAACGTCCAAGAAGACCCTGACGAGTTGATTCTTCTCATATAGTCAGTCTTTTTGTAAAAAATAGTTTTTTTTACGGATTTTATTTATTTATTTTTAGAGAGGGGAAGGGAGGGAGAAAGAGAGGCAGAGAAACATCAATGTGTGGTTGCCTCTCGCATGCCCCCAACTGGGGACTTGGCCTGCAACCCAGGCGTGGGTCCTGACTGGGAATTGAACCGGCGACCCTTGGTTTACAGGCTGGTGCTCAATCCACTGAGCCACACCAGTCAGGGCTCCTATAGTCAGTCTTACCTAATAATTTGTAACCACAGTGATTTGTAACCACAGTGGCAATAATAATGGCCGGGGTTTTTTTTTTTTTTTGAGCACTTGTTATATGTTGGATATTATATTAAACACTTTTTATATGCATTTTCCTGAAAAGTGGTCCTATTAGTCCCATTTCAGAGCTGAAAGAACTGAGGCTTTGAGAACTTGGGAAACCAGCCCAGAACAGTCTGATACGGCCAAAGCCCATGCACCTCTCCACTTGACTGTCCTATCTCTCAGACTGTAGGACAATGGGTTTCAGTTTGTTGTAAGGCATAGCATTTCTCCCTTTCCCAAGCCCTTGACATCAACTGCCTCAATAGGGAAGGAAACAGTGAGGGGTGTCAATGCCAAGAGTAAAGTTGTTAAGCAAACTAGCTCCATGAGAGGGGTGACGGATGGGCAGCTGTTGGTGGCAGAGGTGGGGGTTTTTCAGTCTGAACAGAGCTTGGACCCATGAGCTGGAGTGTCCACACATGTGGGCACAAAGCCCTTGGCAGTGCCGGGCAGCCAGTGGTGGAAAGGGACTGGGACCAGGGGGTGGCTCTCCCACACTGCCACATTCTGGCACATTCTTCAGAGGAGCTGGAGAATCTAAATTTGAATGTCCACATTGTTATACAGGTATATTTGTTGAGGTAGGAGTGTGGAGCATATTTATGGCTGGAGTATCACTTTCAGCACTTAAGATACCTGGTAAGTGGCCCTCCGTCTGTACTTCTGGGCAGCGCCCTGCACTCATGAGGGGCAGGGCTATTGAAAACGAGGCTGCCCCGAGTCTATCTCTGCTGCTTCTGGAGCAGGCTGCTCATGGGGCCTCTGTGTCCTGGGGATGGGGGGACGATGAGCAGGCCCCAGCCTTCTGTCACTGGCTTCTGAGTGTTCGAGCAGGTGCCGTGTACTCGTTTAGTGGTGCTGACTGCAAGGTCAGGGGTCACAGTGGCCCCTTGATCAGAGCAACCTCCTGATCTTGCAATGTCCAGGGGCTCCAGAGCCAGGTCCTTAATTGAGATGGCAGCCTCCAAATGCAGAGTCAACCATGGCTCCCTCGGTGTCCTGGGTCTTTGGTGTCACTTAGGGAGTTGTTTCTGAATCCTGAATTTTCAGCCTACTTTTTCAGCCCCTCCATGATTCTATAAGCCATAGGAACCCCTGAAATAAATTCTTTCTGCCTGAAACAACGAGAATGGATTCTGTTCTATGCAACCTGACCTCTCTGGGCACTGAGGCTCCCCTCCATGACCAAGGTTCTGATATCAGAAAAAGCACCTTTGGCTACATTCTGGGGCCTCCTTGCTCCATTGCACTCACTCCCTTTGGTAATGCTTTCTCAGCTTTGGTCCTGAACCTGGATTCAACCAATGATTCTTCCTTCGGATCAACACCTCTGCTCCCTCTATCTGCCTAACTTGGATGGGTGTGTTCCTGAGCGTGCCTCCCAGGCCTCCTTGGTGCCATCAAAGCCAGGGGATCAATCCCAACACCCCCCTACCCCAACATGGGTTTCTGGAAGTCTGGACCAGGCCCAGCAGCACCCAGGGCCTGCTGTCTTAGAGGAAAGATCAGGCGGATATATGTTGAGGCTTGACATAGCACAGCTTGGTAAAAGCCGAGTGAGGATGGTCACTGGGATTGGACACGACAAGAATGCACATGAATAGAGGGCAGGAAGGACAATCAAATAGGCTTGACCTTGGTGACCCCATGAAGTACTGAGAAGGGCACTCACTGAGGTCACAGATGGCGAAAAGCAAACGGAGAGTGTTCCTTGGCTTTCAAGTTCTTCAACAGCCTCTCTGAGAGCCTTTCACGGACTTGGCTGAAACCAGGCAGTTTCATTTTACTACAAGTCCCTGCAAGAAAGCCACCGAACTCCAGCGGCCTGCTTTCATCCACTTTCGCCTCTTCAGGTTCAAATAGTCTTACACAGACTTACTGCAAATTCACTTGAAGCCATTTTTGTCTCATCCGGTTTCATCTCCCAGCTCGTGAACTCATGGGTTTTGCATGATTTCAGTCTGAGGTCATCAGCGAGTCCCCACTTCCTGGACAGGCTTAAAACCTCAGGATCCTGTGAATAAACTAGATGTAAGCCCCACGGTTTGCACTGAAAACAAAAACCCAGGCTTTCTTCCAGGTGTTCTCATGCACGTATATTAATATTTATTACATCGTTCAGATCTTTCCCTCCTTTTTAAACACTAAAACCTTTCATCTTGCTTTTGCTCTCCTCAGCCTTTGCACCTGCCTCTCAGAGAAGGCAAAGGCCCAGATGCAGTCCTGGTCGTGTCCAATCGTCACAGCTCAGGATATGCTAGAGCTCTGGGCTGTGAAAAGTGATCATGTAAGTACACGGTGGGAGCTGAAGCAACACTGAGATTCTGGTGGGAAGAGAAAGGAAAATTCCAGCCTCAGGCAGTTGCCTCAGAAATGGAAAATGGTGTATACTTCAAGTACCCATTGATGGGGTCAACGTGCTGAAACCGAGCCAGAATGTGTAGGCCCGGAATGCCGGAATGTGTACTGGCTGAACATTCCTGATTCCCAAAGTCATAGCCAACAACAAAAATCACACTGTGGCATCTGGGCCTCCATTCGTTGTCATGTACATGGGTTCTCTCCGAGCAAAGACCGTGAAAGAATGTACAGGGTCCAGCACAAATAACGTCCCTTTTTTATTACAAAATCTTTTATTACAAAATCATAAGGAGGTAATCCTGTAACATAACAGTATCACACTCACACACACCAGGTGACACTTTAGGTCAAATGTTCAAATTAAAACTACAAATTATTACACCCTCATCATTACCCTACCAACCACACTCAAGCAGGTGTTACTTCTGCCAGACTATTTATCTATGTATCTATCTATCTATCTATCAATTAGATGGAGTTATACGGCTTTTTACTTGTGATCAAATAGAAAGTTGTCATCTTTATGACTTACTTGTTTCAGTATAGTCATAAAGATGACAATTTTCTATTTGATCAAAAGTAAAACACCGTATAACTCCACCTAATTTGATTCAAAGTAGTATTGTTAATTGACCCCCATATTAATTATGCTTCCAGTGATGCATTAAGTTGTAGGGAATACAATTTGAAATGTTGAAATGACTCCTTTCCTTGAAGAGAGAGAGAGGTAAGTGTTAAACACGTGAGATAATTCAAGAACAAAGCAAGAAACAATAATCTGAGCTCCTCATTGCCATTAAACCTGGTAGCAGTAAACAATAGAAAGAACAGGGAAGGTAAACAGGCAGAAAAGTAGTATTTAGAGATGAAGTTTTTTAAAAGATGTTATTTATTTATTTTTAGAGAGGGGAAGAGAGGGAGAAAGAGAGAGAGAGAAACATCAGTGTGTGGTTGCCTCTCACGCACCCCCTATTAGGGACCTGGCCCACAACCCAGGCACGTGCCCTAGACTGGGAATCGAACTGACAATGCTTTGGTTCTCAGGCTGGCACTCAATCCACTGAGCCACAGAAGTTCTTGAAATAGTCCTTGACATTTGGGTGAAGGTTGGGAGTTCTCTAATTTAATGCTAATACAGGTGATTTTTCTATGAAAGGAAATAAATTGTATCTAATTTGTCCCAAGGACAGTTTGAGAAATGGTTGAGTGGAAAGGAACCAGAGACCCAACACCCATCTCCTGGAAGGATTTGAGCTGTTCTAAGGCCTGGAAAACCCTACAAGCAGACCGCAAACCCAGTGGAAAGTTCCAGACCCCACATCTTATCCTCTTTATCTTTGCTTTCTGCCTGAGCTTGAAGGAGATACTGTCAAGAAGAGTATGAGAGTTTAAGATGAGGAAGAAGAAAAAGTGAGTGGGGAGAGGCGAACAATGTGTGAGAAGACCGAGTGGATGCGAATCGCGACGTAAATTAGCTCCTTTGCTGCTCTGAGAGACATGGAAAGGTACGAAATTGAATGACTTAACCTCTGCCACTTTCTTCCAGGCCTGACCATCTGTCTCCATGGCCCATTTTATTTAATGCCACCTTCATTGTCCCAGCCTTTTAAAATGGAGCTTTCTTACCTCAATACATTTAATAAAATTTTAAAAAACAAAATGGGAATTTCTCTCCTCCTTGTATAGGAGAGGGAAAACCTTTTCTTCAACTCTCTATATTCATTGCCCAGGACATGTGAATTAAACTAACAAAAAACAGATGAACAGGACCCACACGTGAGAATGCTCAGTGATGAGTAACTCAAAGGGGTGGTTAGAATTGGGGCTTATATACCTAACTTAGTAGGGAAAGGGAGGGGGCAAAAAAGGTTCCTGTGGGAAGAACAAATGTTTCTTTTAGGAAAGACAGGTGTGGTTTTTTAGAACACATGGGAAATAAGAAAGATTGTGATCATATTTGTCTAAACAGGTATGAAGAAGTCTTTCTGGCTTCCTCGGGGCTAAAACCTTCCCCCTAGAGGCGACATTTCTGGTAGGCTTACTCTTGGTCTCCCCTGGAGGCAGACCTATTCTAAAGAGGGAATTTAAGGCAATCCACATTTCTCAGAAATTTCTTCTTTTAGTCACATAGAGGAAACTCCAAGAAGGCTTCTTTCTGCATCTGCGGAGTCTCAAATTGTCTGATGCTAACTCTGGGGTCTGAGTGGGTTCCCACACCACTATCTCCATTTTCAGTCCACAGCCAAACCCTCTGTGAAGATTGTTTCTAAAGGATTTTATTGATTACTGATCCCCAAAGTCTCGCATGTGGTATGTCCACTCATTGAATACTTTTGAATGAATATGTAAATAACGTGTAAGAGTGTTGTTTTCCTAATATTTATCAAAGGCCACTAAACAACAATCATGACAGCTATTTGAGGACAATTCCCAGGGACATATCTTCAGCCAGAGTCTGTCTACTAAAGTATCCTCAACTCTTTATGGGCTGTATCCACCAGGACATTGAATAGGTGCCTCAAATTCAACATATCTCATGGTGAACCCTTTGTTTTTCCTGAAAACCTGTTTCTCACCTATTTCCTAACTCCGTGAAGGGCAGGTTGCCAGCCACCCAATTGTCTAAACTGTATCAGGGTTATTTCTTTTTGACTCCCCTCTTCTTTACCCGCTATGGTCAGTGAACCATCACACAATCCTATTGATTGAACCCCTAATATATTTCTAGAGTGAGCACTTCCTTTTTCTGCATTCTGTTTTCATCATCATTGCCTAGTGTTCCAGAAATCTCCTGATTTGTTTCCTTTTCTAAAGTCTTTTCTCTTTACTCCATCAAAATGGGTGACCAGTCTTCTGAAAATTCTCCATGTGCTCCAGTAACTAGGGTTCATCTTTATTTAAACAGGAAATGACATCATGTAGTCCCCACCCTATATTACTGCTGAACAGAGACTTCTGCATCACACTTTTAAGGGGCATAGCTCTCTAGTTGCATCCAGAGTCCATTTGTCTTGTAACCAGCTCCTCCTCTGCTTCCTTCTCTGCTCTGGCTCCCAGCTTCACTCCCAGGTCAGGCTCTGATCTTGTCTCTCTTTGCCTCTGGTCACCTGAAGGAATTTTGAAATTATTATCTGCTTTCTGTTAGGTAAAAACAGATTTTTACTGAACCTCTGGAAGCAATTCTTTGGTAAAAATAATAATGCTGGGAATAATAAAAAGCATAAGGAGATGAGGAAGATCAATATGAAATGGATTGACTCCGTCAAAGAAACCATAAGCGTGAGTCTACAGGAGCTGAGCAGGGCGGTGGAGGATGGGACACTGTGGACATCACTCATTCATAGGGTCCCCAGGAGTCTGAGCTGACTCAATGGCATATAACATATGGACTGGAAGTGGTAGAGCATAATGATGACACAGGCAAAGGGACCACCAACACCATTGTTTAAAGGTATTTACTGGACATTTTCTGTGTCTCACTGTCTATGATCTACTCAAAGCCATGACCTTGCACTTTCCCGTGTTTCTCAGAGCAGACCCTCTTCCCATCTTCTCTGCCAGAGTTCTAATGGCCCCCGCCCCCTACCTCTGGCACACAATACCCAAATTCCCAGGTTTATTCCAAAACGGTTGACTCTTCATGTTGAAGCTGCTTCCATTCAGACTATGATCACCTGGGCTTACCTTTTATAACCAGTCAGGTCCATTCAGTTATTTGCCAAAACAAAGGAGCAGTTCTCTCCTTAAAAGGAAACCTGCCATCGCATTGGGCCAATCAACTCAAACCACAATGAACTTTTGCAACCTGCGTGGCTGGTGCGTCCCTGAAGTTAACTCGAATGTCGTTTGTTTTCAGCTGGTTAATATTTGCAGCTTCCTGTTGTCCACAAAAGGGGTGTCCCAGCTGGAGAGGAAACCAGAGGTGTCAGGAAGGAAGAATCAATTGGGATCTATGAAGAAACTATTAGAAATTCTGGGTTTACTTTCCAAATTCTATTTTTTGTATCTGCTTGGATATGTTCATCTGTCTACACTATATCATATTCATATATCAGGGAGAGGTGGCTCAAAATATTCACTAACAAAAGTGTGAGATCATAGGTCAAAGATTATTGTCCCAGAGGGCAGATATTATTCGCATAGCTTTTAAGACCTTAGCAAACAGTGTCCAGTTTGTTCAAGGATAAACTTCAGAAAAACAAAACAAAAAAAAAATATATACGAGTGGGCAAAAGGAAGTTTACAATTGTAATACAAATAAATAATAATGCAAGAATAAACTATGTTTCGTGCACTCATACGTGTACGTCTACTTTTGTCCACCCTGTGTATGTGTAAAATCAGGACTCTCACATAGACATAACATGAATGCATGTTAAAGATTTTATTGAACTCATTATTAACAAGGGAATGAAACTAAAGAATCCAAAGAATAGTTACAGATCAGAAATATTGAAAGACATGTGCAAATTCAGGCAAGGCTGGCTTCTTTCAAAGTGTGGGAAGGAAGTCAATTGAAACTTCCAGGATCAAAAATTTACACGCGTAGAGTCGAGAATTATTTTGTGTTGCTATATTTGTCTCTAAGTGCCTGAGTTGTTCAGTAGCTCACATGATAGTCTCAGAACGCAGGTAAATCAAAATGAGCTCACTCAGGAAGGGTGTGCTCTGGAGCAGGGAGCCTTAAGGCCTGCTCCAGCCAGCACCTGTTTCTGTAAATCAGAGTTATTGGAACAGAGGCACACCCATTTGTTTGGACTTTGCCTGAGGCTACTTTCCAGCAATGACAGAGACTGCATGGCTAGCAAAGGTAAAAATGATGGTGACATGGCTCTTTACAACAACAGTTTGCCAGGCCCTATTCGAGAAAGCCACGCAGAGTTTCCGATGAAGCGCGAGGTTTCCCGTGCTCACTCTTCACCTCCGCAGTCCCACCTGTCACTGCAGTCAGCCTCCGCTCTGGCCCCATGAAATGTTCAGGGGGAGTTGCGGGGGTGCACAGTGAATCTCAGCACTGAATCATGAGCCCCCCGAAAGGGTCCCTCAGGGGGACCTCAGACTGGTTGCAAAGACAAACAGCTCTCTGTGCATTCTCGTGGTGGAGCCTTTCTAAATCTAACTACTGAGAGTAAACTGGATAATGAATTGGGACCTGGTATGGGCTGAATTGTGTCCTCTCAAGGTTCATATGTGGAAGGCCCAACCTCCCAGTACCTCAGAATGTAACCATATTTGAAGTCTTTCAAAGAGGTGATTAACTTAGGGGAAAAAAAGAGGCCTTTAGGGTGGGCCCTTAGTCCAATAGGATTGGCTTCCTTGGAAGAAGAGGGCTGTCACCAAGGATGCACACACAGAGAAAAGGCGTGTGAAGTCTCAGCGAGAAGGCCACCCACCATCTGAAAGTCAAGGAAAACATCTTAAAAGAAACTAAGCCTGCCAGACCCTTGGTCTTGGACTTCCAGCCTCCAGAACGGTGAGCGCATACATTTCAGTTTTGAAGGCACTCCGTGTTTGGGACTTGGTTAGGGTAGCCCAGGTTCACTCACAGAGGGCATTCACATGACCTGAGCGAAAACTACAGCAGGGCTTTGAAATTAGCCTGCAGACATCGGGCAGGGTTCACTCCATTCTTTTTGGGCTGAATAATAGCTACTACAGCAGTGATCAGCGATGGCTGATCCAGACAAAGTCAGCCCATGGTGGGTGACTAATGTCAGAGGATTTTCTTCCCAGACACTCAACCATTTATTCATTCATTGAGTTTTTACAGGCTGGTGTGGTGAGAGAGGGATGAGTCGTGCCAATGGCGGCGGTGAGAGAGGGAGGAACAGGATACTTCTGCTCCGGGGATTGACAGTCCAAGAGCAGAGACAGAGGGCAGCACAACCAGTTGTTCCACAGTCCTTGCAGACAAGCCTGAGGGCACAAATGAACAAACCAGTAGGAAATGATGACACCCGGTGACAGATCCGGTGAGAGCGGGGCCTTTAGTGCCATGGGAGCCCAGATGAAAGAGTTGATTCTGTTGGAGGGGAGCAGACAAGGGGGAAGAGGAGGTGATCATGGAGGGGTTCAATGACAGGGGTCCTATGGGAAGGAAAGGGACCCAATATGCAGAGGAGGTGGTGCGTTTTAGCTAGAATGTTCCAACACTGTCCTGTAGCCTCCAGCATGCATGGTAGGTTTACTAGGGAGGTTCTCACAACTGTGTTTTTGCTTACTAAATGCATAAAACCTAATGTCATGCATACCATCCACTCCCACTTTCTTAGGGGTAAAAACTCACATGGATAAAAAAGAAACACACAAAAAATGAAATTCTTATTTACTTCCTGAAATGTTTTATTTATTTTTTTAAAAATGTTCTAACCACATTTTAGTTGCCCTACTTGTAGGTTTCTAGTCAGTAGCCCTTATCAAAATTCAAGTTGATTATACAATCCGATAAGTCCAGTGGGTCCTACCAAGTGTATGCAGAATTCTCCCCATGTAGTTTATCCAGCTTCGGTCTCAAGGGGTAGCTTCGGTCTCAAGTGGGGTACCTGGGCCCCACTGTCGGGATTAGAACTGGGGGTCCTGCCCCTCTTTCTCTGGCGAGAGGAAAGTAACTGCTTTTTCCTCTCACAGCTTTTGCTTATCTCTCTTTGTTTTTGTTCTGGAAGGGTAAGGGCTATTTCTCTGCTTATTCTTTCCACACTTAAAATAACATTAAACTAGTTTGATAAATGACCCATGTAAAAACCATTGAAACGATACCATTTAATTTTTATACTGACAAGGTAATAAAAAATCTTCTGGACCAGATAGAACAACAATGTGTATTAGCTGTTTAAGAAAGCTATCATACAGAGTTAGCAACTATTACAAGAAAGATGAAATATGAATTATTTTTTAAACCACAGTAAAATTAGGGGTTGCAGAGTGGGAATTATGCAGCAAATTCTTATGAACCCCAGGGAAGCAGCTGGTATTTGGCCACAGTATTTGATCCTGTTCAGACAAAACGAAACGAAACTCTTCAATTACATTGAAGTGTTCTGGCTTCTCTAAAGAAAGAGAAGGGCATTTGGTAATTGCAGTGTTTTGCTGTGTTTTGTTTGTTTTTTTGTTTTATAAGTTTGTAAGGTTTTTGAGATTTTGTTCTAAAAAGAAAATAACACTAAATTTTAGCTCTCCGTTCCAGGGCGGGGGAAAAAAATCAGCCTACCCTCAAATTGAACCTGCACTCATGTGGCCATAATTAAATGCCTCAAAAGAACGTAAAACCATCTGAGAACCATCTGACCACACTGTAAGCTGTCCAGCTGCACAGAATGTCATTGTGTGATTGCCGTTTCTAAAATGGCATCTATAGATATTGGGGAGAAAATGCTGATTAAACATCAGGAGGAAAAGTACAAAAGATTTTTTTTTTTCCCTTGAATCATATAGCTGGGTCCAGGAGCTCAAAGACTGTAAACAGAATGAACGTGAAATTGTAACTCGAAGAATTCAGTATGATCTCCAAATATCCGGGGACGGGGTGGGGAGGCTAGCCATAGGACACGGCTGTTGCCAATGTGGAGCTCTGGAAAGCCTTGGGAAGGAGCTGGAAGAGGAAGCTCATTCTACTGGGGGACTGGGAGAGGCTCTGCTGTCGTGGTAGCACGTGACAAAAGCCTTCAAAAATGACGGGTTTTTTTGAGGGGCAAGATAATGAGAAAAGGACTAAATGTGCAGGACATAACTGGTACAGCTGGGAAGACTGGTGGGTGCCAGGGTTGTTCCTAGACACAGGAAGATAATGCAGGGTCCTGTGTAAGAGGGGAAACAATTAGAGTCACATTTTTAGATGCAAAATACCAGCAACAGCACAGAGAATGAACCGGAGAGGGCAGTCGCTGGGAGTGAGGAAACGGGCTATAAAGTTAATGTGACACAGGCCTTGAAGTATGGCAGGGACCAAAGGAATGGAAAGGAGAAGGCCTGACCCCTGCCTTCCAGAGCATTCCATAACACAGATTAATTCTATTTATATGAAGCACATTAATTTTTTTCTGTTAACTCAAACCATTAAAAATTAGAAATGCTTTCTGTGCATTGAGATCATTTGCTTGGTCATAGAAGCTGCAAAATGAAAACAGAAATTAAATGCAGGTGGACTTCAAAGTTGGAACAAGCACTTTCCCCCCTTAAAGCAGTTCCCTCCGGTCCGTTGCTGAATCTCTGCCCTCAGCTACAATTCAGCATCCGCCCTGCACTCACAAGTCTTCCACTTGGAGCCCAGCCTCAGTGAAAACTGAAAATGTTTGCCATGCCTTAAGCAATTCTTAGAGCAATGTTTCCTTAATAGTTAATAAAGTTAACTTTCTGGAAGACAGAGAATGAGAATTATAAGAAGATTAAAACTGCTTTTATAGGGTCACAGGAGCAGGAAGGAGACTGAGAGATCCTTTCCTTGTTTTCTGGAATAAAAAAATTTATTTTAGCAGAACCTTCTATTCAAACACAATTATCCATGTGATCCTTATACACAGAACAGATAAACACAGAACCACATTGGGTGAAGCTGTGTGTGCCAAGGTGGGCATGGTGGGATCAGTCTGCCTAAATTGTCTGCCCAGGGGACAAGCTTTATTTGCAGAGAATCCGCAGTCACACGGGACTTGGGTGACATCAACTCCTAGACGCTCAGGCACTTCAGACTCTCCCCAGCAGAACTCTTGGACTTGGGACCATTGATCCACCCCTGTGTGGGACCTCCATTTAAAGACAAACCACACTCTTCTTACTTTCTCAGAAATACACAGGAAATACTTTAGGCCATTTGGACCACCTACGAGAGCCATCTGTGCACGGGAGGAGCAGAGATGTCCCCTCAGGTGCTGATAGCGTTATCCAGAACACTGGAGCGCAGATTCAGATAGAAAGAACTCCTGGAAGGAAGATGCATTCTCCTTCCCACCCTGGGAGGGGAGGTGTAGCTGTGTGGTCATCTGTAGCTAAATTCGGGGAAGTGCTCCCCAGACAGCGTGTGGTAAACAGCACCTATTCTGAAGCCTAGGTCCATATCCCAGCTCTGCCTCTATGAGCTGTGTGGCCTTGAGCAAGTTCCTCAACGTCTCTGCGCTTCAGGGTTTCCTCATCTGTAAAAGGTGGACTAATATTAATACTTTCTCCTGTTGCTGTGAAAAGTGTAGGAGTCGATTTACAGGGAACCCTCAGACTGGTGCCTACCACACTATGGAAGTGTCAGTCATTTTACTATTGTTATTTTCGGGAACATGAGCTTTGGAGTGGGACAGCTGTGATTCCTGCCACAGCTCTGCCTCTTACTAACTGCAGCCGTGGGCAAGTTTAATTCAGCTGGTGCCTCGGTTTCCCCACCTCTGAAATAGGAATGATAACAGTACCTTCCTCATGGCATTGCTGTGAGAACTGACTCAGATCAGTACATTTGAGGCACTAACCGAGATGGTGCCTGCCCCGCGGTAAGCACTCCGCAAATGTTGGCTGTAGTTACCCTGTGTTAGATGCATTCCGCCGTATCAACACGGGCAGTCATTCATACTTACTACCTGCTCTCCATGGCCGGGACTGTGTGCTAGAACCTTGGGATTACAGGGAAAATCAGGGCTTAGAGGCAACTTAGAGATCTTGTCTGACTCTGTTGCTTGTTGGATTTTTCACTCCAGGCTGTGAGCATCCACATCTTCATGAGCGGAAAGAGACGTGACCCATCTTCCAGCTCCCAGCAGGGTGTAATTGGCGGCAACTCAAACACTACAAGATCGATGAGGAGGGTGATGCGTGTCATACCTCAAAAGTGGCTATGAGCAACCAGTTACTTGAAAAACCCAGGGCAAGGCGGAGTAGATAATATTTGCAGAATGGTTGGCGGATGGCACACTGTGAGGAAACACCAGCTCCAGATGGGACAGGAGCTGCATTCCGTATTAAGCAAGCTGTTCCCCATCCCAAACAGTCCTGCTGGGTGAGACTCAGTGGGCATCTCAGTGAGCCAAAGAAAAAACTTTTTCACTTCCCTGATATTTTTACTCTAAGTGCTGCTGTGAGTTAGCATATGGCATCTCAGATGTGTGAATGAACTGTAATTTGTATTTGCAATATCTGCAGCTAAAAGTGATCTATTTAGGAAAGAAAAAAATGGATACAGGGTAGGATGGAGAGACTGGGGTGTCTTTAAAGGGACTGGCCTTTGGTCCTGGGACACAGGCTCGAATCTTCGGGGGCCTTGTCAAAAACCGTCCCAAGCCATGTATGTCCGCAGTTCCACCTCAACGCATGGCAAATGCGGGAGAGAAGCAAGGCAGCGCCTCTACTGTCCTCACACATTGGTGGATCCAGGAGATGACATCATCGGTTACCATGCTCTCCTTTTCTAATGATGGAAATGAGACTTGGAAAATCTGAATCACTCAGGACTGGCTACTTATTCACACCCCTCTCTCCCATTTATAAACTAACGCAATGAATTCTTCCACTTTATAGATTATTTTATTTTCAAAGAGTGTGCAGTCCTGGGGTGGTGGTGTGCAAGGGGGAGGATGATACACCCAGAAGCGTAACTCCAGAATGACTTGTACTCGTAGGCATAGCCTTCTCTGCCTGAGCAGCATCCTGCAGAAAAGCCTCACGTTTCCATCCAAGTGGCCCAGATGTGGAGGCCTGTTGCAGTTTTTCTATCTGGAAATTATTGTTTCTCATCTTGTGAGAGAACGTACTTAAAAGCTAATACTCTCTATTCTTCTTGGGGATTAAATGGTCTGAAAAATGTCCCCTATTGAATTAATTAAACAAAGAGGCCATTACACTGAGATAGCTCTGCCTCCTTAGCAGCCCACATAGCAAACCAAAACCCAAGGCCATAAAAGCCTCCAGGTCACAAAACTGAGCCCTAAGGACAACCAATCACCAGAAGCCATCTAGCCTTTCCCAAAGAAGGCAACTGCTTATGCTGTAGCCAGTCAAGTCCTTTCCTCGCTTTGCCCCACCTTCTCTAGAAAAGCCTTGCCCCAGCTCCTGCCAGGGGAGCGCTCCTAACCACTTCTGGTTTGGGCTGCCCAGTGCAGATCAGTGTTTGCTCAGATAAACACGCAAAATTTTTAATATGCCTCAGTTTATCTTTTACCACTCAAAAAATGGATGGGAATGAAAGGTGAAGATCATGGGACAATAATTGTCTCCAGACTGATACTCTATACCCACTCCCAGTGACAAGATTCATGAAACAGAACAAGATATAGTATCAGCACCCTCCATAGTGGACAGCATCTATTTCCACCAGCAATGTCTAAACATTCATTCAGTCATTCATTCATGCATTCAAGAAATGCTTACTGCACATCTGCTCTCACATAGGCACTAGGTAATGATGATGGATCAGACCTGGCTGCTCCTCTGTAGTAAACAGAAAGATCCATCAGTCTCACATCTCTTAGAATAGGTCCTAGGTTCCCAGGAGGTTGACAATTGTTGCTACTGGCTATGGTAAGCATTTGTCACACTTTCTTGCCAGCTCAGCTTCTGGACTGTTCTTCAATACCAGAGGCTACCCCTTGTGATATGTCTTGGTGGGAAGCAGACACCACTCCCTAATGCCAAAGTCACACCATCTCAGGCCCCCTTGCAGCTTGAATGAGGACAATTTGCAAGGCACTGTCAATGACAGCATCTATGGTGAACTGCGTCAGCCCTGGCATCCGTCCTAGTCCTCGTGGGGGAAGCTGTCGTGGAACTCCAGGGACGGCCACAACAGCAAGGTGGTGCAAGCCGTGGAGTGTTTTTAGGACCAGATCTGTGGCCTCTCATCCTAGTTCTCTGGTGCTCCCGGAAAGTCAGAGAGTGAGCCAATATTGTAATATATTTCTTTCTGTGTAAATTAACCAGGTTTGGTCTCTGTGGCTTATAGTAAGTTCCCTGACAGCTGTACCCCCCACCCAGATTGCATCTACAGCACCCCTGCTACAATCCCCGTGTGCCAAGTGCTAGAGGTCTAAACTGTGTAGAATGTTGCCCTCTCACAATGGAAAGCTCTGTTGGGCCTCCTACTTGCCACACTGTCATGGTTGGTTGGTCATAACACGATCATCATTTTTTCAAATTATATCATTTTAAATTAATCAAACTGCATTTTGGAATTCTTCTTGACCCAATAAGCCCATTTCTAGAAATCTACCCTGAACAGAGCAACAATTGTTTCATTTTAAGGATGTTCACGCAGTATTATTGAGTTAAAAAACAACCTAAATGTGCATCATTGAAACATAGCAGAGCTACTAAAAATAATGTTTTTGAAGAGTAATTAAGGTCATGAGGAAGATACTAAATTTTATATAAGTAGGATCCCAATTTTCTATAAAATTCTCTCTTTATATGAATAAGATATATCCTGGAAGGTGATAGATCAAAATATTGATAGCCATTATCTCTACATTGTGAGATTGTAGGTACTTATAATTTTTTAAAAGATTTTATTTATTTATTTTTAGAGAGAGAGGAAGGGAGGGAGAAAGAGAGAGAAAGAAACATCGATGTGTGGTCGCCTCTTACGCATCCCCAACTGGGGACCCAGCCCACAACCCAGGCTTGTGCCCTGACTGGGAATTGAACCAGCGGCCTTTCAGTTGGTAGGCTGGCACTCACTCCACTGAGCCCTCCCAGCCAGGGCTAATTTTTTTAAAGGCTAGAAAACAACTAGGCACTATTTATTTTGTAGAAACATTCTATTTCATTTACTCTGTATAATTTACAAATTTTCTGCAGTGAGTTGGCATTAGTCTTACCTTAAAGAAAAATATTAAAACCATAAAATACATAAATTAAAATATATAAAATACCTTTGGAATTCTGATTTTGCACTAATTCAGACTGCCCCACCGGTGTTTGTAAGTTAATGCGGTTCGGCCATGTTTGCAATAATATCAGGACAACGATGCTGGTAATACAGGAAGCTTTACAATCCCATCAACAGCAGGCATGTGCTGGGAAGATCCCTCACATTCTCTCCCAAATACAACCAGATGGAATTCTGTCCTGTAAGAAGCTTGCAAGACACATGATGGATTTTTTAAAATGCATTTTAGAACATAGAATGAAGAGATAATGTCCAGTGATAGAGGGACAGTATGTACTCCAAGTCTATAGAAATTCAAGAAAATCTTCCTCACTCAAATCAGAAGGTTGGACAGTTTTCTGGAAGGTGGTAGATCGTTTACTCTAAGCCAGTGTTCTCATTTTTTGGCCTCAGAACTTCTTTATACTCTCAAGAATTACTGAAGACACCAAAGAGCTTTTATTTGTGTATATGGACATATATGCACATATCCCACACAAATAAAAATATAAATATGTCAAATAAAACAAAAGTACAAATGTAAATATATATTTACTCACTCAATTAGAAACAAGCGGTTAATTTTTAAATATTTATCAAATCATTTAAAAAAACAATAACAAAACCAATCATATGCTAACATGAACATATTTTTATTAAGAAAACCGTATATTTTCTAAAACAAAAGAAAAATGTGTGAGAAGAATGGCATTGTTTTACATTTTGCAAATATCTTTGATGACTGGTTTAATAAAAGGCAGCTGGATTCTCTCATTTGCTTCCACATTCAATCTGTTGAGACAGGTTGTTTGAGTTACAGAATAAGAATAAAATCCAGCCTCATACAGATACGTAGTTGGAAGAAGGAGGAATATAGCCTTTTTCAGATAATTATGGGTATTTTTTTTCTTTGCTATGACACCAAATCTCAACAAGTTGTAATTTCTTAGTGGTTACAGCAGTTTGGAACCTAGAACTCCATCAGTGAATATATTAAAATTCACGGGTTGACATGTTACCCAGGCATGGTTTCCTAACTTCACACACTAGTCATTTGGAAAATTTTGGTCTTCAAACTGTTGACGCATTTTATTACACAATATCAAAAAATCACATTTGTTAATATTACCATGGATCTCATCAAAAAAGTCTTCTATTGTTGGGACTCTGTCAAGCTCACAGTAGCAGATGCAAGTTTTCCAAAATTCTAACTTTTGTTGGAAAGCCCGCATGTTATCATTGGCAACACACCCTGGCCGTTGGTCTCCTCGAAGTGACAGATTCAGCTCATTTTTGAGACAATGTCAGCCAAATATCCAAGTCTGAATAACTGGAGTTTGTCCACCAGTCAGTCTTCCAAACAAGAATGCCGCTTTATGAAAAGCGCCTCTCAGCTCACAGCTGGATTGCACAGATGCCTCTCATCTGGACAGCCGCTGACTAGTCGGCGGCAGAAGGACTTTCTATGTGTTTCCCATTTCTCCACACACAGTGTTGGAAAGATGTGTACTTCCAGGTCAAGGTTTGATAAAATTAATAATCTTTCATTATAAGCATTCTTATGTGAAACTGGCGAGGCTTTTTCTACAAATGGGCGGTGGTAGTAAGCACAATTACTAGCAGTCTTTCACTTGCACACACCAGTGCTTGTGTGCCCTCTGTGAAAATGTTCACAGAGTGAAAAGGACAAAGACAATCTCAGCATTACTACAAAAATCCCTTTGACCTCTGAAAGAGTCTTGGCGACCTCCCAGGTATCAATGAAGGAGTTTTGAGAACCACTCTAAACCCTGAAGGAAGGGAAGACTTTGACAGGGCGTTATGAAATGATCGCTCGTAGGTGTTGGGCAGTCACTGAGTAGAGGGCCGCCGGAGGAAAGGCTGGACAGGTAAGTGTGTGCTGAACTGTAGAAAGCTTTATGTACCAAGAGCCGAGCTTGGATATTATCCCGTGGACAACTGGGAAATCTTAATAACTGTAGCAATCATTTATTTAGCACCTACTGTGTGCCTGGTATTTTGCACACATTATCTAATTTGCACATTATATTAATCCTACGAGGCAAGTATGATCACCCACACTTGGTGGGAAGGAAGCAGAAGTTCAGAGAGCTGAGAGACTGGCCCTGACTCACACAGCAAAGACCCAGGGCCACGTAGATGTGACCGCAAAACCTGGACAACTTCCTCCATTTCCAAACCTCCTTCCAGGCCACATTCTTCAACTCCGCTGAATAAGACCCTGGAATGCAACCGTCATAAAACATCTAGCCTGCCGTGAAACACTCTGGCTGTAAATCTTGTGTATTTACTCTGCGTTCCCTGAGGGCAAAGGTCAAGTCTATTTATGTGCCCAGCCCATTGTGGTCACGTAATAAATCTTTAACCATAAAGGTAGTGATTTTTTATGGAACCCAGCTCCACTCAGATCCCTCTCGGCATTCCTTGAGTTTACACTGCACACCCCAGAGGAGGATGTTTTTTCCACGAGGAAAACCTAAGAGGCTCATGTTTCCTGAATCTGACCATGGCCTTCAGTGACCACAGCAGCTACCTCTGCACAATTATTACTACATATTTGTAAAATAAGCAAAACTCATTTTCCTTGCCTTCCCACCATTGGAGGGACTGGATCTTATTCTGGAAAGAGAATAGGCTTTGGAGCAGGTCGACCTAGATTCAAATCCCGGTTCTACCAGTGACAACTGTGTCACTGGGGGTGACCAACAGAGCCTCACCCAGCCTCCATTTCTCTTTTGAGAACGTGACTCAAATAGTGTCTTCTTCAGAAAATTATGGAGAAGATTAAATAAAGTAGTGTAAGGAAATCACTGTTCCTGGCAATCTCTTTTCTCTGTAAGTCCAGCCTGCTCCCACAGAGCCTTTCTCCAGCCCATGGGGTCCCTGGGCTTTCCTGGTGTCAGGCAGGCCCTGCCAAGATTCATCCACCCCGTCAACCAAACTGCCCTTCTTCCATCAAACTTTGTCTAGTCTCATACCGTGGGGTAGTGTTCTCAGCTTGCTATTACATTACAAATTCTCTAGTAAGCTAATGAAAACAACAAGTGCCAATTGGAATTCTAAAAGTTGTTCCTAATTGTATAAGGTATTAAACAGATTTGCTGGTCAAATGATTTTAAGAAACACCAAAGACTAAGTCCTCTTCCTTGGAGGGCACAACTTAGCCCATTACCAGTTCTGAGGAGTCTCAGAAGAAGAAACTATATGTAATTTCACATAACAGCTAAACAAACTATGTGCACTGTGGAAGACTTTTCCCTGGTAATCATCCATTCTGTCTGCAAGAAAATCTTTCCCCTCACATTATTTTAAGAAGCACTGACTGACTCCCCAGCTGTGATTCCCTGTGATGGCACCCGAGGCATCGGCAGGCTCCTTGCAGATTGAGATGCGTGGGCTCAAGGCCGGGAAGTCTGTAAGCACTAGATCTGAGAACCAATTCTAAAGGCTGGAACAGGCCAGAAATAACATTGAGGAGAATTCAAATCCAATATCTAAACTTCTATAGCACTCTTCAGCTTACAAAGCATTTTAAAATACAGGATGGGGCCAAAGTAAGTTTACAGTTGTAAGTATACAAAACACAGAGTTTACTCTTGTATTATCATTTATTGATTATTGTATTATTTTCCATATGAATGACTGTAAGTCTATTTTGCCCCATCCTGTACATGACCTCATTAAAAATGTTATCTCAGTTTATCTCTAAAAAAGCCATATGAAGCAGTCAGGTTACGGTTATCACTTTTCACATGTGTTGAAATCAGGGCTCAGAGAGGTGAAATGACCCCCCTAGTCCCAGCCAGGAAGTCTCAGAGCAGAGACTCAGCACAGACTCTGGCTGGACACCTTGGCCAGTGCTGCGCCTGAGAGACCAGGAGAAGGAAAACATGGGGGAGGAGAGAGCTGGGGAAAGGAAGCAGGAAGGGCAAATGCAAGTGATTCTGTGGGCCACCCACTCTGCTCCTGCACATTGCGTCCATATGTCTGTTTACCTCAGTATCTGTCATTTTACCACCAACACTGCTCTTCTTTCTGAAAATCTGTAGCCCAAGAAAGCAAAAGCCTAAACTCAAGAATTGCCCAGTCTTGGCCACGTGGGAAGGTCAGAGGCAGCCTCCAGGGACCTTCTCCTCCTGCACCCCGCCCCACCCCCAGGTAGCCGGCAGTGAGAACGCAACTCTAATGTTCAGTTAGCTCCAAACCATCCCCCCCGCCTTTACAGGGTTCCCCTGCCTCCCGTTAGTCTAGGCCAGTGGCCACCAGTCAGCCAGGACTGTATGACTCCAATCCTTCAGACCCAGTGTCTCTAATTCAAGTGTTAGATGTCTTCTTCTGAGTCACCTTCGGTCTTCTTGGCAGCCCAGAGAAAAGGAAAAGAGAGAGAAGGGAAAAAAGGAGCAGAAGACAGAAAATGAGATGCAGCAATTTCCTGTGGATTGGACTCATTCTTCCTTTTGGGCTCAAGGGCATTTTCAGGACTTTGTAAACCCTCCACACTTCATGACGTCATCTTCTCCAAATGGTCATGAATTAGCTGTCATAAGGCTCACGTGGCCCTTCTCTCTTTAGCAGTCACTGGAGCACTTTCTCTCGTTGGGATAAACTACCATGAGACAGAAAACGCATCGCAGACATGGAAATTCTGACCTGCGATATCTCTGAACACAAAGCACTACAGGTTACGGGCGCTGCTGGGCTTGGGTGCCCGCCCAGAGACTTCTATTCCTGGGAAGAGAGGTTTCCCAAGAAACCTCATCTTTCTTGTGTTAGCAACAAACAGCATGCTTTTCTCTCTGGGTTCTTTTGACAAGAACCTTGGGTTCCTTTCCCAAAAAATCAGAACCAGGACAGTGAGAAAAGATTTTGGAAAGTTATCAGCATGGCTGAAGCTCTCATTTTTAGGAAGCAGGGGATGACTATTTCTTTGGGATAATGAGGCATTGTTCTATGCAGTAGTTAAGAAAAGGGTATTTCTCACTAATGAAGTCAGATGCCTCCATTAATCACAAATAATCTAAATCTAGTAATGGGAGAAAATTATTAGTTCATTTTCCCCCTTTCCACTGCAAGTTAAAAAAAAATTCTCTGTACCAAATCTCCATTCCCTTTCACATCCTAATATATCTATAGAAAAAAAGTGATTTGAAATCAAAGAGACACACCATTTTTATTTTATTTATTTGTTAGTTGAATGGGTGGGGCTAATGACATAATTATCACAGAAGAGCTGAAGAGTTTTTGGTTTTTGTTTTTCCATCACCCTCAAGTATTATAAGGAATCAGATTAATTTGTTTGGGTGGCCATATCAAAATATTATAGGCTGATTGGCTTAAACAACAGAAACTTAATTTCTTACAGTTTTGGAGGCTTGAAGTCCAAGATCAAGGTGTCAGAGGGTTGTTTTGTCTGAGGCCTCTCTCCTTGGCTTGTAGATGGTTATCTTCTCCCTGTGTCATCACAGGGTCTTCCCTGACTGTGTGTCTGTACCCTCATTTCCTCTTCTTAGAAGGATACTGATTGGATTAGAGTCTACTCCAGTGATCTCATTTTAACTCAATAACCTTTTAGAGATCCAATCTCCAAATATAATCACATTCTGAGATGTTGAGGGTTTACAACTTCACCATGTGAATTTGAGGGGACACAATTCGGCCCCTAACAGGAGTCATCGGTCATAGGAAGTCTTGTGGGCAACAGCACAACGGAGTAGAAATTAAATTAGGGATGGCGGAAGCAACCAGATGAGAATTCACAGGAACTGGATTTCAGCTCAACATGGTTATTTACCCGTTAAAGGACCCTGGGCAACTTTCATACCCACAGGGGCTACCTGGCCTACCCAAATCAAAGGCAGAGAGAGAATGATTTCCGAGGAACCTAAGGAGAGACAGAAGCAAGAACATAAGGCTCTGATTCTTTGGTCCCTGAGGGAGATGTCTGCAGCTCATTGAAATGTTCCATGAGAAAGCGATCCCTGTTTCTTCCTAAAGAACACCTGGGGAACGTCAGTGCGAGGCTCCACGTGAACACCCAATCACAGTCAATAAAGTCTGCCACGAAGTGGGCAAAATCAGGTTTTACACACCCTGGGCTAGCTCCAGAACGACAAAGGGCATGGCATGCACTTAAGACTGTAGGAAAGTGAATTTTCATTTACCTTTAACTTAAAAATAGGTAAGGGGCAGTGAAAGCGAACAGTCTGTGATGGGAAACAGTGACTTTAAGG
The DNA here is from genome assembly GCA_007922815.1 of Macrotus californicus. NCBI lineage: Eukaryota > Metazoa > Chordata > Mammalia > Chiroptera > Phyllostomidae > Macrotus > Macrotus californicus. The sequence continues at coordinate 16,116 of VMDR010000467.1, read as the reverse complement.
GGATCCATATATCAATACATAAATGTACATACATTCCATTGAAATGCATACCTCTAAGTCCCTACATAGCTTGAAACACTGCTGCGGAGTGAGTGGAGTGGGTACAGCTCTGAGAAGGGCCCACCATCTCCTAGGAAAGGGTCACCCCCTCCCTGGGTGGGGCTTACAACGGAAGAGTGCCCAGAGAGCCCAGAGACCTGTCCCTCCCCTGTCTCTGCTGACCTTCACGACTTAAGCCATTGTCTGGATCAGAAAACAAACCCAAGGCCTGTGTCCACTACAACCTCACTGCCCTACAGGACGTGATCCCAGGGTATGAGCACTGTGTGAGGGTCACGACCTTGACTTTCCATGAAAAGGAAGTGGAATTTTAGTGCCTGCAACCTCCTGGCTTTCCCGGTGACGGCTCCCAGCTGCGCGAAGTTTAGACTCCCTACTCAGGCTGTCTTACTGGCAACGATTCGTGTTCCGGTCCTGGCCCTGTTTTTGCCCTTTTACCAATGTTTGCTGAATTCTCCCAGCATGCCAGGCACTGTGCTGGGCACTGTGATAGAAATAGGGACAGATCCAGACATAAGCGTTTCAAGGATCTCACAGTGCCAGAGAGACAAGCCAGCAAATCTCTATCCAGCCTCAGAAATGCCACGTGAGCGGGTCCTGGAAGCTGTCAGAGTGCGGAGAAGGCTGATGGGTGCAGAGGGATCAGAGGCCGGGGGCAGGGCAGGGGACACAGCAGCCAGCAAGAGGTGGGATTTAAGCTGAGACCTGACGGCCCACTGAGGCAGACTAAAGAGGGGGACAGGGAATCCAGGTCACAGTTTGGAAACATCAGGTCATTTGGGGGCAGCTAAGGATTGGTCTAAATGTAAGAATCTGAGAAGATAAGTCATAAGCTAAATGTGGAGCCCCAAGTACTACACTAAGGAATTTACACTGAACTATGATGGTCAGGGCGTCAAATCAGACCCCCAAGCCTGCTCGTCCTGGTGGCTTGGCCTTAGAGAAATGAACTTCCCCGTGCATCAATTTCCTCAGTGTGAAACGAGAATTAAGATGCCTCTATCTCATAGAGTGGTTATGAGAATTGCATGAGGTCATTAATGAAAAATCTATAGCACTTGAGGTTTTAAGAAAGAGCATTTATTATCATTCTCATCATCATCATCATTATTGAAGAGGTGATGTGGCAAGCTTTGTGTTTAGAGAATCTGGATATTCTCTGCTTGGCCCACCATATCCATTTTCTTTCTTTCCCCACCCTACTCTGTCCTGAGAGGCTAACCCCCAAGACTGCAGCCCAAGCGCCCTTGCCTGCTGGCTTCTTGCTGACCCAGCCAATAGGAAGCACAAGCCGGAGTTTGCAGAACAGAGGAGAGAGAGGTGGTTGGGGTATTTCTTGGTTCAGTGCTCCATGACTCAGGGCAGCTGTTCTGGTTCATCTGTGAATCTCTGCGTCTTGGATGGGGTCCCCTGAAAGCAAGCCCGAGGCAAGGACTTGGGTCTCAGAGACTTATTTGGAAGGTGATTTGGAGGGGCAGGGAGGTTCTGACAGGGGAGGGAGAGAAACAGAGGGTGGGAAAGAGATCGTTAGTAACTGTCCCTTGCCTCCACAGGTCCTCTGGGAAGGGAACAGCTTGCCTCTGGGGATTTCTGTCGGAGGGTGCAGGCTTCACATCTATCCACCCTGCTTTCCAGCTGTCCTGTCGAGCAAGCCAAGCAGGTGTGGCTTTTGAGACAGCCTTAGAAATAAATCAGTAGGGCACTTGCCTCCCTTCTGGTGGAAAGCTGTCGGGGTGAGTTCTGCAGCTGTAGCTGAAACCGCGGGGAGGCTGAGGGGATGTGACAGGGACACAAAAGCGTTCTCTGTATATGCCAAACACAGTTCCTGCAGGGTTATGCTCCTTTCAGTTCCTCCCTTCTTCGTTTTCTCTCTTTTTAGGCCTGGAAGAGGCCTTTCCCTCCCTCACCCCCCATGCTAATCTCTGCACATAACTCCGTCCGTGCCCTTGGCCCTGACTGCACTTCTGTAAATACATTCTTCATTAAAGCCATTCCATTGAACCAACTGAGTGGGATTCTGCTTCCTGCCAGGACCCACCCCCCCGCCCGACACAAACAGAATATTCTGGCTGCAAAACTAAGGTTGCCAGGATGTGAGAGGGCCATAGGGAGGGTCACTTAGGTCATTGAAGATGACAAAGGAATGAAATGACAGAGGGACAAAGACAGAGGGAGAGGGACTGGACTGGAGCTGACACATAAGTGCCCCGGCCCTGCTGGAAGGAGGGCTCTACTCTAGAACCCAAGCCGGCCAATCAGGCCTAATAAGGCCTCTCTCCTGGCGATGTGAGCCGTAACAGGGGCCACACAAAACACTGGCAGCAGAGCACACCTCTCAGAGCGGATTCTCAGAAATGATGGAAACAGGAGCAGGGACGCCTTGGGTGTGGGGACAGCGTCACACTCCTCTCTAGGTCCTCCCTCCTCAGTCTCATGACTGCCAGCCTCCCACCATGTGCACCTGCAGGCAGACAATAAATGCCCACTAAATAAACCCCCGTCTAGTGTTGCTGTTCTTCCCATGTCTGTCACACACTATCTTATCATACATGGTGACTGTTATGATTGAACGTTTGTGTCCCCCAAGTTCATATGTTGAAGTCTCAACCTCCAATGTGATGGTGTTTGGAGGGGGGGTGTTGGGCAGTAACTAGGTGTAGAAGAGCGCATGAGGTCGGGGCCGCCATGGGATCAGTGCCTTTAAAGAAAGAAGAAGCGGACCACAGCGCTCACACTCTCCACCCCCCACCCCCTGCCAGTATATGAGACACAGGGAAACGGTGGCCATTTGCGAGCCAGAAAGAGGACCTCACCAGCAGCAAAACCTGCTGGAACCTTCATCTGGGACTTCCAGCCTCCAGAACTGTGAGAAATAAATGTCTGTTGTTTGAGCCACCCTGTCCTAACACAGCGCCAAGCTGAAAATCCAGTAACCAGGGCAGAAGTATATGTATCACTTTATTGTAGCTAAATTATTTTTTCAGATTCTTTATCCTTATGTAAATCCAATCTGAGAGAGCAGGAAACAGCCCCCACTGACTTATACAACATAGTATAAACATAAGATCTTGCTGACGTCTGGGAGTTTGGGGTTGTGGTCCCAAAGGCTGAGAAAATCAACCAGGTGCCAAGTACACCCACATCTTAAAGGGACTCGTTGGCCTGTCCAGGCAGCACCCTCGGAGCAAGTGAGAGGCCAACTCTGGCAGCACCATGACACCCAACAGTCATTTTCAGGCCAATGAGAGAGGCAGTAAGGGCTTCCCTCAGAGACCGACGAGCCGTGAGCGAGGGCCGTTTTGCTGAAGCTGTCAATGCTCTAGATGGGAGGAGGCAAGGGCATCTTCATGTACACCTAAGGCCCAGGGTGGGGAGCTCCAGCAGAACCCCTCCTACAGCCTGGACAGCTGTCCCTGGGTGCTTGAGGGACATGGGCCCTGATCCCCACCCGTAGAATTCACACGTTATGTTTGCTGGCGTTCCTCCCCACGGGCACAGCGATCAGAGGTGTCTGCACTGGGAATATCAACGCCTCCAGAGTGATGTGGGCCAGGCATGCATTTCTCACGGGCCAGCTCTTAAACCTGTGGCGGGGGGAGGTGGGTCATAATCCACAAAAGTGCCCCAAGTGAGAAAGGTCACCCTCCAACATCTGCTGTGTGCAAAGCCACTGGCTCCAGAATGCATGGGCTCCAGCTGGGGCCACCTCAACCTGCTGCCCCCTCCTCTCCACCCCGCCCGCAGGCCGGTCCATGAAGAGCGGAAAGAAGAGAGATGAAGCTCGCCACACACTCACACACACACACACACACACACACACACACACACACACACACACACACACACACATGCAGACCTCTTCCAGATTAAGAGTAGGCCCCAGCTGGGTATAATGGGTTGAATGGTGGCCCCCCCAAAAGACATTTGTGCATCCTGACCACCAGAACCTGTGGACGTGACCTGATTTGGAGAGAGGGTGTTTGCTGACACAATTAAGGATTTGGAATGATCTGGGTGAGCCCTAGGCCAGTGATAAGTGTCCCTAGAAGAGGCACACAAAGGAGACATGGGGAGAAGAAAAGTCCATGTGAGTCGGACGCAGACGTTGGAGTGACGCAGCTGCAGCCAGGGACCCCCTGAAGCCCCAGAAGTTGGGAGAGGCCGGGAAAAGTCCTCCCCCAGAGCCTTCAGGGAGAGGTTGCGGACTTGCCAACTCCAGAACCGTGAGGGAATAAATTCCTGTTGTTTCAAGCCATCCAGCCTTGTGCTGATTTATTACAGCGCCTGCAGGCACTAACACACCGAGGAAAGATCATATTCAAAACCGGGTGAGATTTAGAGTTCAGGCTTCAGGCTGGATTTCCCTTTTTGTCGACCAGAATTTTCTGGAGAAGCAATGATTCCTCCCCGAGAATTCCCCCATGGGTAAGGAACTGACCATTCAAGTTTCCCGAAGAGGGTAAGAAAGAATCAAGTTGCTTTTTCTCGTCCTCTTTCAGATTGTGCTCACTTTATAAACTGGTTTCCCTTAACTCCTCCAAGGAATTAGCCCTAGAAGTGTCAACGCCCGCCCTCCCTCTGACCCCACTGCCTCTGCGCTGGTAGCTCTGCCAAAGGCCAGGAACTACACCCGTGACTCCATCAGGTCACTTTCTGGCAGTCCCGACCCGCAGCGCAGGACTGTGGCTCTGAGCCCAGGTTTGGGACTGAGTGCCAAGCTCAGCCCCTGCCTCTGGTTCCTGTGCCTCGTCTGTAAAATGAAGATACTAACAGCCGCTACCTCACGGAGCTGCGTGAGGCACACAGCGGGTTATGTGGCTGATAGAGTGGCTATCTCTGCCCTAGTCCCCAAGGCCCTGGGGGACTATAAAATGCTGAGAAAGCACAGCTCCACCCTCTACAGACAGGTCACAGTCCTTAGTGACAGAAGCCTCCATTTCCCCTCTGTTCTAGTAGTTGGTCCTCAACAAAGAGATGGGGGATTTTGTGCTTATTTTCCCGTCACTCTACTTACAGAAAACACAATCTGTTTCCTTACAACTACTAATAGTCTCTCTGTGTGGGAGGGAGGGGGGACAGAAACAGAAAGTCTGCTAAGAGCCTTGACATGACCCTTCTAAGTGGTGACCGATGCTGGGCAGATGTAAAGAAGCATGAGCCACATCTTGGGGAGCACAGTGTCCTTAGGTGAGAAGGGGACACCGTGCCAACAGGACAGTTAAGAGACAAATCAGGGCTGCATGTCAGGCAGACCTGAGCCAGCTGAGAGAGAGGGTGCCTGAAGGCTGAAGTGGCCTCAAGGCCGCATCCTGGCTATGACGTGTCCCCTCTACTCCAGGAAACCAAGAATGTCCTGATTTGGGTTTCTTCTCTCCCGGAGGATGTTGATCCTGGGCGTGTTGGGTCATTATGTCTGACGCACATCTTTTTGGCTGGGGATCATCAAATTTTCAAAATCCATGACTCAAACCTTGACCAGCTTTGATAAGACATGGGTGTTTCCTCCTGACAGAGTGTCGTTCTCACAACCACAGCCGCCATTGGGGTGCTCCTTTGAGGCTCCAGGGGGCGGACAGCTTGGAGAAGCATTTGCCTTCACCTCCCTGGAAGGGATCTGCTTCAGCAACAGCTGAGCTGTTCACATTGCATGGTGTGTGTGTGTGAGAGGTGGGGGTGGTTGGGGGAAGAAGCTAGCCCTGCCAGGCACCCCCTCGAGTCTCCCCTGCCTTCCCCTAGGCAGAGTTTGTGCTTTCTAGCATTGATGTAGCCACAGGGACCTCATTATGGACCGGAAGTGCTCTCCCCAGAGGAAACGGAAGTGTTTTGCATGGCAGTCTGCCCTAGCATTCAGCTGGAGGAGGGAGTGGTCCTCGCTGGCAGCACCACTTTTGCCCCCAACTGGCCCTTTGGGGCGCAGGCACTCATCCCCCAGCTTCAGGGACTGTTGGCTCCTGACAGCCCACTGCCCAGTCCCTCTGCAGGAATTGCCTTCTGCCAAGGGAAGCAGCCTCTGCTCTGGGGGCAACCTGCACCCAAAGACTAGGAGACAAAGTCCTATGCCCTAGCCTCAGCTGGGACAGCTCTGCGGGGCCATCCAGCTCCAGAGCTCCCAGTGGGGCCAGCTGAGGCCTCTGTCATAGCTGCTGCACAACCTGGCTTCTCCCTTTGCCCCATCCAGCTCTCCACCCCCTCCAACAGGAGCTCCTTACCCGGCCTGTCTTTATGGGAGCAAGATCCTTCTCAGAAATAGCCCCAGCTGACTTCCCACATCTTACTGGCCATAACTAGTTACGTGCTCGACACTAAACCAACCACTGGTAAGGGAATTAGGATTACGAACTTGACTGAGACCAATCAGGGTGTATCTTCCTCCCACTCCCCTAGCCCCAGAGTTGGGGGATGGGCTTTCTGTCCTGAATGTGCTCCCTAGAGAAGCAGAGAGCATGCCCTGGGTAGACACTCGACAGTATCTGCCGTAGTTCCTTGGGATCCAAAGTCACTTTACAGTTTATGTAACCTAATTACTTTTCCGACGATCAAAGTTTCCATCTTTTATTTAAATAAATAGGAACATCACTTTTAAAAAATATTAGAAAGTTTACTCTTTAAATTATTCTTTATAATATAATTCTAAAGTTTTCTCTGCGTTGCTTGGATCATCTAGAATAAGTGGACTTTCTCTTCCAAAAGGGACCATTCCAATCATTGAAAAGCCTTTTCTCCAAGTTAAACACACCCAGTCCTTCCTCAGTCTTTATCACACGGTTTTGAAAACTTGGCTGTACCAGCCATTCTTTCCCAAATGTCCTCGTTTTTTATGCCTAATGTCCACTAAATTCATGCCTTTGCTGTGGTTTTACCAGTGTAGCACAAAATCCAACTATCGCTTCCCTTGTTTGGATCTAATTTCATCTATTTTTAGTTACATAAGGGATATGTATTTACTGGGGAAAGATTTTAATAATTCTAGTGAGCTTTTAAAGATTCCTATAAGATATTCTCCTCGTCCACATATCTTCTTCCCCCGTCTGCCCTGAATCTATCCGTGTCTTCCACTTCATTCTTAACTTTCCACTAATGCTACCCCCCTTCACGGCCAGCTGCCTAAAAAGCCAATATAAGATCCTATCACATATGTGCTTCCAGGAACAGTGTTAACCCCAGATTCTGGAATACTCTAGGAAAGCTGTGGATTTTTATATTCAATTAATTTTTTCTCCTTTTGGCAGTTTTGGAACTATCTTCCTTGTTTTCTAGTCTATTTTTCTATCAATGCAGCCCAAGGTCGCATAGGTTTTTTAGGCACTTTTTTTAAGGTCACCTCGTCACATGTTCATGATTTATTGTGAGCTTATAACTGGGAACAAGTATTTATGTGAGCTGCTGCTCAGCCAAGTCCTCTCCTTCTTACAGAATTTGTTCAGCTGGCTCTGTGGGCCCAGTACAGGGCATTTCATTTGTGCCAATAAACTTTCATCTTCTTGGACTTGACCCACTGCTCGAACAAAAAGGTCTTTGGATACTGATGCTGTCATTTAACAAATTCGGTATCTCTCTCTTAACAAAGTCTAGAAACTGCTGTTAAGAATGTTCTGTAAATGTCAGACAGTAATATGTGACTCATGTCTGCTGCCAGGAATTTCAGACAATTTCACACGATATTTGTAGCTAAGCCTTTCAAATTCATGACCAAAGAGGGCTGCTTTTTCTGCATCTTCCTCTCTATTTTGTGTAAGTGTGCCTAGTGAACACTGGCAAGGAATTTAAAGAAACATGGCTTTGTAGGAATTCAGAAAAGGTAGGATTACCACAGTTCCAGGTGCCCAAGAATCTGTCCTATGCAGGGTTGCCTACCTGCCCCCCTGCCCCCACACACTGCCTTTTGCGAAGATTTTATCTGTAGTGGCTTCACATCAGCCTAGATACCAAGTGCCCCTCTCCAGCTTCTGTGGTCTTCATGTTCCTGCTTTCCTTGCCTCAAAAGGCCTATAATAGGCTTAATAACAGTGCCCAACATATCAGGTCCCAATCTCTGGAAATTGTGAATATCAATGCACATGGCAAAAAAAGTGACCTTTGCGGTGATTAAGTTAAAGGTGTTGCGGTGTGGATATTATCCTATGTTACTTGCACAGGTCTTAATGCAATCACAGGTACCCTCCCAAGAGGGAAACAGAAGGAGACTTCACTACATACAAACACAAGAGGAGGGGACAATGTGATCATAGAGGCTGAGACTGGAGTGATGTGGCCACAAGCCAAAAATGCTGGCAGCCACAGAAATCATAAGAGGCAAAGAACAGAGCCTCCTTAGAACTTCTGGAAGGAATATGACCCTGCCGACTCCTTGATTTTAGCCCAGTGACACTGTTTGAACTTCTGGCTTCCAGAACAGTGAAAGAAAAAATTTCTGTTGTTTAAGCCACTAAATTTGTAGTGATTTGTTACAGCAGCCCTAGGAAGCTAATACAAGCCCTTGGAACCCCCTGGGAAATGCTCAAGTCTGGCCCCTGTTCTCCCCACTACAGGTCTGTCAGAGTTCTTCCTCTGTCCCCCACATTTGCTTTATATTCGCCTTTATTTTTAATGTCCTATCTTTTGCTCACAAATATTTTTCATGCTCTTCAAGTTACCAGCCCACCTCTTCACTGCTCCTTCCCTGCCTTACTGAGAAGAGTAGAGCTGCAAGTCCTGGGTTCCCTCGGCTAGCTCCCTCCACAGCTTTTGATTAGCACCAGGAACTACGCCTGGAAGAGAACTGGCCATAGCACAACTCCAGGGGGCGTGCATGCGCATGCACACACACACACACACACACACACACGAACACTCCTCTGTTCTACCTGCTGGAATTTTACCTTATGTATCTCATTTGCCTCCTGGATCACTCTGGCTAACAGTCTTCTTTTTCTTCTCTTTCACTTTCTTCTTGCCGAAGCTATGAAGCTCCTCATTTGTTCCCCTATGAAGGCATTCCTTCCTGTGCATCTCTTGTCTTACAACATCTCTCATCATGCTTCTGAGGATGCCTCCTACTTTCCCCTGAAGGGCAATACAGGGCTCTGTATAACTCTTTCTGAAGGTTTCATGCAACCAGAGTGAACAGTCACATCATAATTTCCCAGAGCACAACTTAAAATTAAATAACTATCAGCCAAGCCTCTTTTTAAAAGATCTGTGGTCAAGCCCACCAGCCAAGGATTTCCTCAGGGTGGCCCTGGTGGGCAGAGTCTGGGCCTTTCCTACCTCACTGTGTCCCTCCTTCCCGGCCCCTAGGCGATCTCTAAGCAAAATTTCTTATGCTCGGTCAGGCCAAAAAAACAGAATGACCTCCCGTCCCTTCCTAGACCTGGGCTCCAGCACATAACTTTGCTAATAGTCAAATGCTTTGCTGAGCAGGCCGCTTAATCCAGGATTCCACCCCTAAGCATCAGAGCACACATCAGAAATTACAGTTCACTCTTTTTTTTTTTCCACAGGCCACTTCAACTCTTAGGCTGCAGTGGCCTCTCTCCAGCCCACTCCCCCCACTCCACCTCACCCCACTGCAAAAAGAGGCAGAAGGAAGTGCATGTTTGCACTTTGCAGCACCGCTGGCTGATTAATGAAGACGGACTGTTCGAGGGGTCCATCTTCAGGGACTGGTTTTACTTTACGGAGAGATAATGGCCCCTGGGACAATCCCATTCTTTCTTAATCTGAGTGGGCTGGTTTTCTGTGAGGTTTAATCAGAGGAAAAGGAAATGAGTTAATGCAACTGTAAACCTCCCCACCCTGCCCCCCAAAGCCTCAGATTCTTAGGTTTTTGAGTCATCTGTGAAGACTTTCATTCACTTCACGGGAAGCAGGGAACAAGGAGGGAGAAGTGGATGGTTCCTTGGGACTGCTGTGACAAAGCACTATAGACTGGGTGTTTTAGGACAACAGAAACATATCGTCCCCATTCCAGAGGCCACAAGTCTGACAGCGAGATAACACAAGGCCAATTCCTTCCAGGACACAGAGAGAGAATCTGCTCCATGCCCGTCTCCCAGCTCCTGCTGGACCACCGGCTGTCCCCAGGGTCCTGGGGTCTGTTGAGGCATCACTCGACCTCAGTCCCTCCTCCACATGGCCCTCCCCCTGCGTGCATATCTGTGTCCAAATTTCCCTCCTCTTACAAGGACCCAAGTCTTTTTGGATGTAAGGCCCACCCTAATTCAGCATGATCTCATCTTAACTAATAACATCTGCAAAGTCCCTATTTCCAAGTAGATCCCCATGTCCATTCTGAGGTTCTGGGTGGACATGAATTTGGGGCTCAGGGCACACTATTCAACCCAATACAGAAGGGAAAAGGGGTATAGACATGGTTGGGGGAAGCAGAAGCCCTCTCTTCTTTCCCATCTGGTGGTGTTCGTTTTGAACATGCATTGAAATGCAACGTAGCAGAGTGGTTTAGACTCCAGGCTCAGTCACAGCCATTGCGCGCACAATAGCCCTGCCTTCCCTGTGTGTGGGTTTCTTCCCTTTCTCTGCTTCTATCTCCTCACCTATAAAGTGGGGATGAGAATAGCCCTTACTTCAAAGGCTTCCTGTGAAGGTCATGTGCATTAATCAACGTAGAGTCCTTGGAACAGTTTCTGGCACATGTTTTGTGCTCAATAAATGTTACCAGCTGCCTATATTTTTTTTAGTGCTTTTTGCTTATAAAAGCCATTAGAGACAAAAAAAAAAAATGACTTAGGCAAAGCTTCTGCCCCATAGGTACCTGCCATCTAATAGTGTAGACTTTAGCAGAATAAATAGTACAAATTTGTATATGTTAAGGCTGAGTGGTGGGCACAGCTCTGTTCGTAATTGAGAATGAAGACAGCATGTCTTACACCCCTTCAGGGGACAGTTCGTGGAAGCTCTTTCTTCAAGGAGCAATACTCTTGGGCCTTTCCAGGACACTCACACAGTATAGGACATTTGTTCAGGGGCGGGTGCTTCCCCACAGACCATCTCCAGCAATCCTCATGATGGCCTCATGAAGCAGGTGGTGCTGTCTCCTTTTATAACTGGAGAAAAATGAGTCAGAGAGGTTACAAAGTGATTTCTCCGAGGTCAGCAGCAGATCCAGGTCTCACATCCAGTGCCCTTTCCCTGATGCAGCAGACTGTTTAGCTGGTCACCCCTTGGGCCAACTAACGAAATAGCTGCATTAAAGGCGAAGACATCCCCGGGCTTCAGGAATGATGTATCTCCTGTCAATGACAACGATGGTGCGGATGGCAACGATGATGTCATGCCTTGGTTTGTTCTCCTCTCGGATTTTAAAAATGGTTTGGAAATCATGGCGAAAACTTGAAAAATAAGTTTCAAACTGAACTTGGCAGCTCATCCTGTTACTTAATAAAAAGTGTCATATTAAATAAACCCTTTAGTGCTGAGTGCATCCTGGCAGCAAGAAAAGGGATTGTTAATCACTTTACCTGCTTTTATACCATGAAGCTTTGCTTGAAAGGTCAAATATAAGTGATTTTGAACATCAGATCATCTTCCCAAGAAACTCTGCCTTCAGATTTGAGGACCAATACTCCTTAAAATTTTAACTTTAAGTTCCTTTATATTCAGCCTTTCTAATAATTCATGACCTACAAACAAGCTTGTAAAAGTACAAGGGACACTACTCTTTAAAAAGGAAGGTTGCACCCTGGCTGGTGTGGCTCAGTTGGTTGGGTATCGTCACACAAAGCAAAGATCAGGGGGCGTCCGAGAGGCAACCAATCGATGTTTCTCTCCCTTTCCCCGCCCCCTCCTTCCCTTCCCTTCTCTCTAAAAAAAAAAGGGAGAGTTGTTTTGTAAATGTAAGAATACTTCCAGAATCTACTAATCCTGACTACAAAAGTTCAAGTTCCAATTTCTTCATTTTGGCAATTATGTACATTTTCCTTTATTTATAAAACAGGAATAATAATATTTACTTCTTAGATAGTAAATCACAGATTAAATAAAGCAATGTAAAGACACCGCTGCTTGACCCTTGATTAGTGCTCAATCAAAGGTTAGATTTCATTATAAGTCATGGGAACAGAGGTTACGACGTACTGTCTAAAACTGTCACATGGAACCACAAAGGACCCCCCAAAGCCAAAGCAGTCTGGAGAAACAAGAACAAAGCCAGAGGCATCACAGTTCCTGGTTTCAAACTACATTACAAAACTACAGTAATCAAAGCAATTTGGTACTAGAATAAAAACAACACATAGAGCAATGGAACAGAGTCAATAGCCCAGAAATGAGCCTTTCATACACGGTCAACCAATATTTGTCAAGGGAGCCAATATTGTACTCATGGAGAAAGGACAGTCTCTTTAATAAATGGCGCTAGGCAAATTGGATATTCGCATGCAGATAAATAAAAGTAGATCTTTGTCTTATGCCACTCACAAAAATTAACTTGAAGTGGATTAAAGACTTCTGAAACCACAAAACTGCTAGAAGAAAACAGGGGAAAAAACTTGACATCGAGTTTTGGGGTATAATAAAGCACAAGGAACAAACGTGAACAGCAGCAAGTGGGACCATCAAACTAAAAAGTTCTGCACAGCAAAAGAGACAACAAAATGCAAAGGCAACCTATGGAACGGGAGAAAATATTTGCAACCCACCTATCTGACAAGGAACTCATACAGCTCAGCGGGTTCTGGAGGTGTCTTAAAGCGGGGCAGTGTGTCTCCTCCCTCCATCCCCTTTGCTGCCACCAGCATTGTCACAGGAACAAGTTGCCTTAGCAGCTTTGGAGCAACGGTTGCCGACTTTGGGACTTCTGCGCCCAGCAGAACTCTGTCTGCCTCCATACCTCCCCAGCCACCACTTACAGGTGTGTGGAGCCCGGTGGTTTGCTGAGCTGACTTGAGGAATCACTTGGTTAAAGAATTGGAAGGATCCAAAACAGGGCAGCAAGAAAGGATGTGAAAAGAAAATTGTCCCCAAACGGGCCTTTTGGCCCCTGAGGTCAGTTACCACCTCCCTCCTCGTGCACATGGACACAGCCTTCCAATGAGACACTTACAGGTGACCACCCGCATCCGGACATTGTCTCCAGGGCATCTGGGGACGAGCTCGGGGAGACCCACCCCAGGAGCAGGCTCTTCTCCCGGACACCCTGTGGATGCGCCAGCAACAACCCTCACTCCTCTCCCGAGCCAGCTTTGAGTTAATCAGCTCTTCAGTGGACTCAGCTGTGTGCAATTTGTGATCCATGGGCATGTTTTCACGAGCTTTAAATGAGTTTTACAAAACCAGCGTAAGAAATCAAGTGAGAAATCTCTGCCTAAGCCTTTCATCAACAGCAATTAACAACCGTCAGCCAAGTTGGCTGTGTGATTTACAGGGTCTAAGGACCTGAGCCTGTCCCTCCCCTCTGGGCCTGCCCAGTTATGCCGGTCCTCTGCAGAGCTTCTTCATCTAGGGGCCCCACGGAGAGAATTCAGCCTGTCCGTTAAGTCGAATCAAAGGAAGAACAGCTTTATTTTCACTAACCTCAAACGGGTAGTTGCACTGTCTTCAATTATAAAGGTTGGCAACAAACCACACTATTTACATTGTTACTTTTTTTACCAGTAAAAAATCAAAGCTATTTTCCTATCGAGTGATTGTCATTGCATGTAGGTTGAAACAGCATTTCCTAACATCACGCCCTCTCAAATAAGACAATTAACAGACAGACCCGCCACTAGATCTTACTCAACGCATTAGCCAGAAAGCACATATATCTCAAATTTGTCTTTTAAGACTGTTGGTAACTGTATTTCCACATAACTGAGGTCTACTTTGTGAACCAGTGGCATGCGTTATTGCCATTTCAAACGTTATTCTGAGAAAGGGCCCATAGGCTCCCCCAGGCTGCCAGGGGTTCCACAGCACAAGGGAAGTCCCCACAAAAGGACCTTCTGTGTTGGCCATTCCTGGTCCGCCGACCATCCATCCACAGCAGACCTTTGCTCTCACATCCTCCTGTGCAGCTTCTTTCTGTCCTTTTCTTAGTTGCCCTCACTTCTTCTCCACCCCCAGGCACTACCCCAGACCTCACTTCTAAGAACGCTTCCTAAAACATAAACTAAAAGTATAGGCATTGCTTAACAAGCATGAAAAATGTGGCCCCTCTACAGTTGCGGGAATGTTACTTTGGAGGCCTCCACTGCCCAAAATGCCTTCTAAGTGCAAAGGAATGGAGCCGTGCGGACGGGGTCATCCGAGGGCAGCGGGCAGCGCCTCCTCTGAGTGCTCTGTGGTCAGGCCCCCTCCAGACGGGAGCCGGAGCCGGCCTCAGCCAGCCGCAGAGCAGCTGGCATGCCTTAATTGCCGCACTCCGGCACTGTGGTGGGCTTAAGCACTTGTGGGAGGCCTTTCGATGAACTTTCCGCACGAGCTCCTGGACCACTGATTTCGTAAATGACACCTCACCAGATGAAAAGAAGCTGATGCACAGAAACGTACTGCCCAACGGTCAGTGAGTGGCTGGCTCATCAACAAACGTGTCTCTGGCTCACACGGCCATAATTCTTAAAGATGCTCCTTGGCATTAAAATTAAGTTCCTGGATATTTCTTTCCAACTTGTGTATTTTTCCCCCTTCTCTCTTTCCCTTTTCCGTATACCTTTCATGAGCTGTCTCTGGAATTGTAATTCAGGGATTTTTCTTGAAAGAGTTGCCTTCACTGGCATTTTGTTCTCTGTTTCAGAGAAGAAATGAGTTTTGCGGGGAGGTCTAGGCCTGGACTTTGTTGATTGGAGAACAGGAACAACCACACTAAAAGGCCAGGGACGTAAAACACAATAAAAGTCATGATGTGCTCCGGGTGCTTTGGCAGGGCGTGTCTGGTAGTACTGAGGGCTGGAGACCAGCCCCTAAACCGTTTGGGAGGGTGCAGCCTGGCAGTGTGGGATCCTGAGGTGGCCCGGAGTGGTGCTGCCTTTGACAGCGGTGAGCCTTGGCCTGAAGAGCAAGCAGATCTGAGTTTTTCATCACATGTAATGACAGAACAGGACGCTGTAGGGACAGACAGACGATGCTGATCAGAAGCCATAAGCCGTTGTGTGCCTGAGTAAAGAACACTGATCAGAGTATGAGAATCAAGCCCTGCTCCTTTCTCTGTCCTCATTCACGGAAGGCCTCAGCAAGCCTCAGCCTCTTTTATTGAAATGAGAATACCCACAGTTAGTACAAGACTGCAAAAACGTAACAGAGGTGAAAAGGAACATACCCTGCCACACTGGAATTTTTCTGCTCAAATGGATTGCATTTTTATTATATTTTGAAAAACACATTCTTCATGTTTAGTGACCTCATTCTAAAAACCAGTGGTTTCCAAGATTTTTAAATGATTCCCCTATAGTAGTAGAAGTTTTAAGGCACACAAAGATCACGATAGATTTCTTAGGAACAAGATCTCCTCCTTAGGGTTTCCATTCTTATAAGGTGGGAAGAAAGCATTCAGTGAAACTCACCTTGACTCTTCGATTCTAGTCAGTAGAGTACAAAATTTAAGATAAGAGCCACGTTATTTTAAAATGTAATGAGGATTATGAACTTGGTCTAACTAGTAATAGGGAGACATTGCATGTTCTTGAGCAAGGGAGTGGCCTGAAGTGCCAGTTAGGAGAGTAGGATTGGCTGGAGTGAGCAAGCTGAACTGAAGGACGAGAAACCGTAGTCAAAGCACCTATGTAGTGATTCCAGTGCTCTGGCCACAAGCAGCTTCCTCTTTCTTGCCTGAGAGCCGGGCCAGCCAAGATCAACGTCTGAAGCAGGTGAATATTTTTATTTCTTACCCATTCCTCTCCTACCACCCTCTGAGCCTCCATGCATCAGACCCACCTGGCTCCTACACCTTAAAAGTTCCCCTCCTTCAGCTGGAAAGAAGTATTCCAAGTCATGAAAGCCAAGGACATACATCCAAAATTACTCTATCCAGCCAAGCTTTCATTTAGAATGGAAGGGCAGATAAAGTGCTTCCCAGATAAGGCCAAGTTCAAGGAGTTCATCATCACCAAGCCCTTATTATATGAAATATTAAAGGGACTTATC